>RWJN01000076.1:16824-96376 GCA_004332605.1 Steccherinum ochraceum
TTGTTGAAAACGAGGATGCTGATGTCGATGGCGCTATCATCCAAGCGACGAGATCTCTCCAAAACCCTTATTATTCTGTCGGACCGATGGTGCTTGTGACCATTTCAACCAACCGACAGGTAGAAAGGTCCTCTAAACGTCTGGAAATCGACGTAAAGTGACAACGATTCGATGCGCCTTTCTGTATCTTTTTCATGATAAATTCAGAGTGGACACACGGCATACAATCAGCAACCAACATCACTGCCATGTGGTGAGCTGTGAACAATACCTACGCTCTCCAACACCCCCAAACTGAGGCATCCTGCATACGCGTCGTACGCCGCATAGAAGTGAGATCAGTACCAGTATCGCAGAGTTCATTAGCTATACCACAGTCTAGTATAATACATCAACAAGTTTAGCGTATGTCCACGGTCCGTCCAACCCTACAGCAAGAAAGAAAAACATGAAGCAACCAAGGCAATTAGTCAGGAAAGGAACGAAACAAAACAAAAAGCATGCAGAATCGTGGTAAGAGTTCGTCAAGAACGTGAAGCATAAAAGCTGTGATCATAAGTCAAGATATGCATCTAAGAATCATAAAGAACCCTATCAAAGTCTTCCGAGGAATCGCCTCAGCTTCGCGGTCTTGACGAGTGCGTAGGAGACGTTGATCGGCGCGGGTTGACATCTTCTGTCGCGCGTACGTCCAGTGTGACGTTGAGATTGTGGTATCGCTGCAGGTCCACGGCCTCCGACTGCGCGATACCGCCCACATCATTGGGAAGCCAGATGGTAGGAGGTGGCGCTAGGAGTTCTGGGGCGTAGAGGATCCCAGACATTTCCTCTGCGTGATCAGCGAAGGAAAGCGGTGGTAAACGTGGGGGTGCATCGGGATGCGTCCTCGCCGCGCGTTCGGTAGCAGTCAAATCATCCAAGGTTTCCGTTTCTGCAACACCAACATTGACAACGTTAGTGACACTCCAAGGTGGTGTTGAGATTTCGTGAATACTTTACCTAAAGGAACAGGTCCCCTGGCTTGAGACGGGGAGGGCATAACGGCAAGCGTCAACGACATCATCTCCAACACAGAAGCGAATGATCCCCTCGCACGCGTATTCCTCGCCGAACTGACGAGACTGGTGTTCTCCTCGTCAATGTCACGCGGCACCGTAGGGCGCGCCGCACGCAAGAACGTGTCGAGGGAGTCTCGGGTAAGGGGGCTGAGAGAGCGGCGTCCGGGTAGGTGGGTCTTCCATCTGCAGTACGACTCCACAAACACCACGACGAAGAGGGCTGCGCCGCAGAGGATACCGCCTTCGATCCAGAACTGCCGGCTAAGAAGAATGAGGCCAAGGACGAGGGGTTGGAGGGCAAGCACCGTGCCGATGCGTTTCAGGATCCATAGTTGGAGAATACCGCCAGTTTGTGAGTGTGTTCTGCCATAGACGTAGCCTATCAGGAAGCGGTGGGCTAGAGAAAGGCTCAGTTAGAAGGGGTCTGGACCACAAGCAAGCAGAAGACATACCGATGAGCGTGAGTAGCAGTAGAAGGACGACAGCAGGACCAAGAAGAGGGAAAACAAGGGTGAATGCAGATGCAAACAGGATTGCCAGGATACAGCATCCCATAGCATGTGCAGGATTATACGTCCTAGGGTAGATCGCTGCCAGGTTGTCAGTAAAGAGCCCAAACTGGCATCAAGTAGTAGCTGCTATCATACCTCGGAAACGTTGACGGGGAGTCACGGCCAACTTCTCTGCACGGGTGACTTTAAATAAGCGGAAAGGTTGCAGCATAAGGAGAGCGGGGAAGATGAACGCGACATTCATCACTAGCATCATCGCGAATGCACTCATGTAGATAGTACCGTTGGCGATGGAGGCAGCCTCCGCAACGCGCGCGTTGAACCCACGCATTGCGAAGAGAACAGAACCAGCAGTGAACAGCCATATCGTGGCGGCGATGGTGAGAATGTAGAAGACAGCCTTGAAGATCACCAGCTGGCTCCCTGAGACCGAGACGGAGTTTCCGACTTGACCGGTATCTAGTGGATGGGATTCAGGACCGGATACATATGCGGAAGGAAGCGATCGATCAAACTCACAGTGAACGATCATGAGTGCGATCGAGATGAACAACGTCGCCGCCACGGCAGCTGCCAGGCCAGAAGCGACGCCTGCACCCAGCTGGTTTCCGTTTGAGATGGGTCCGAAGAAGGGGAAGTAGTGCGCGAAATCAGGAGCGGTAGCAAGGGAGAGGCCAGCAGCAGCGAGTACTGCAAAAAACACGGGTCAGTGAATGAAATAGCGACTACGGATGAACAACTCACGAGCAACAGCCAAGAGAAGTGCTACTGTCACAACAATGGTCCAGAAAGCGAGACCTCGCATGAAACCTCCTTCGCTTTGAAGTTCGTCCCACCGAATATCTTCCTTCGCCCGACCTTCGATCAATTGCATGCCAGGAATGTGACGCAACCCCTTCCCGATCAACAACCAGCCTTTGATCCCAGCACCATCCGCAATCTCATTGTAGTTTTCCGTCTGAGCTTCGTGGATTTCGTTGTTAATAGCTTTCAGTCTTGATCGCCAGACACTGATATCGGCATAGATAAGGCCAAGGTCGTCGTGATCCAGCCCTGACAGAGGGCGCACAAACGGCTGACGAGGCTGCAACCTGAGGTGAGGGGGCATCTGCTCTTCGGTAGCTGCTGGTCCTCGGTTACGGAGAGGGAAAGTCTCTCGGCGCTCCTCCTCGTTATTATTATTCCTGTTCCTAGGAGGTCTGGGACGACGCCGAGAGCTTCCTTGGGTATCGTATTCTTCCCCGTTCTGGAACGCTTCTGGTGCCTCACGTAACACATCTACCCATTCGTCTTCAGGAAGCTCCTGGATAGTGTCTGGTGCGCCTCTCTGCATTGAGAACCACTGATGGTCCGGAAGACCCTCGTTGAACGCCGCTGTATCCCACGAGCTGTGGCCATTCGGTCCGTATAATGCAGCATCTGGGAGAGGGGAATCGGTGATGACGGGCACGTGTCGGCCGTTCTTCTCGAGCATGACTTGGCTACCGATCGGTATATGACCAAAGGCTTCTGAATTTCTGTTGACTTCCTGGAAGCGACTCCCTACTACGCGTGAATTGAAGGAGTCTGCGAGGCTTGGTTCCCGGGCTCGTGCACTTGATTCGCCTTCTGTAAACTGTCCACCGTTGATGCCTTCTGAGACTCGTAGCTTGTAATACTGCGACGGCATCACATATGACGTAGGAGGCGGTAGCGATGATGAGCCATGAGCAGGATTTCTTCGACGTCGGCGACGATTCTGCGCATTTGTGAGTATGATTGTTAGATATAAAAATGAACAGGCATACAGAAGAACCCGCAAGAGGTCGCGGTCGACTGATGTATGGTCTCGGAGGATTATTGGCGTCTCCAGGAATAAGCCTAGGGATGGGTACAAAGTCTGCCAAGGAAGGATCAGGCGTTGAAAGTTTGAAGGAGTTGATGTATTTCGTCTCAGCGATCTCCAGGTTCTCAAGAATCTCGTCGCGTTCATCAATCAGTAAAGCTAGTCGGGTAGTGTCCCTGTTCTGTTTATCAGCAAAACTGCGACACGATCACGAGTGCTGAAAGACGCGTACCCGATCGTGAATAGACTTTGAACATCGATCTCAAGACGCGCGCTTTCCTCGTCGCGTTCCATCCGTCGACGCGAGGACCTCGTCCGACTGCCTTCCGGACTCTCCAACGCAACGCTCAAGCCAGCCTTCTGAATGAATGTCTTCAACTTTTTCTCGCCCCAGCCCACGAATCCGGGGTTGTAACGCGCAGATAGCCAGCCCATTTCCTGATTATGGCACCGAACCACCATCCATCTGTATCTGAAATTGGCCAGTCTTGTAAATTCGTGTAGGACTTTCCATAGCATAGGAAGCAATCCCAGTACGATGGCAAGCACAGTCAAGATGATGACGCGTGTTCGAACGGTCGGCGCATAGTCGTGTCCGTCCACTATTTCGCGTGAGACGAGAACTGTCCCCGAAGTAGTAGTGACACTGCTGTTGTCCAGGAGTTGCAGAAGTCGAAGAAGACTGAGGTCTTGCAAGACCGAATATACGCCAGTGAAGGATGCGGGGTTTGCAGAATGGGCCAGACACGGAGTCGATACCGTGTACAAGGGAAGCAATCCTGCCAATGCGAGCAAACTCCATCCCATCGCAATGAGTAAGCAAACCCATAGTGTCCTCTGCATCAACTGTTCATCGGATGGGAACAGCTCTGCATCCTTCTCCACGGACTTGCCAGTATCATCCACGTCGGTGGGAACAGACGGAACGATCGGCACGTGCGGAAACAGGAAAGCCCACCATGAGCGACCCAAAGGTTTAGGTCGTAAGCTACGCCGAACGCTCAGTTGCTGCTCGTGGTGATATTAAGAGATGCGCTCACCCGGGCTGTACAAACCACTCTCTCAAACCATAAATCTGACGATAACGAGGTCTAATAATAGCAAATAATAACTGGGAGATGCAATGAGACCCGGAATACGAATCGACATAAAACGAACTCACCCATAACAGCAATCCGATAGCAGTTGGAATGACAATGCTTGACAGAAGCCCAATGGAAGACGCGTCTAACCCATCTCCAATACACACTGGGCCTGTCTGAAGATTTGAGATAGTTTGCGATTCCGGGAGCGCAGTAGCTACACCTGTCGATGTGTAGACGGATTGGCTGAAAGCTGTGATAGTTGTGGACGGTCCAGTGATCGTTACGGGGAATGTAGAGGTGAGGGTATAGAGGGTATCGCTAGGAGATAGTGGTATGGAACTGGGACCGGGTGGGCCTAGCGTCTGTGATGGATTAGAGGTTGAGGAACTCGCGCCGGAAGAAGTAGGAAATGGTGAACGTGTAGATGTTTGGGACGGTGGCGTCGAGGATGTGGATGAATGGCTAGCATGAGGTGGTGAGGACCCAGGTATGAAGGTGGACCCCCCACTTGTGGTCCACCATAAATCGTTGCCAGAATTTGGGTCGGAAGACGCCGATGTTTGGAAATGTCGTTTGGGTCGTGGTGTCAAATGAATGACGGATGGCGTAGCAAATTTGGTCATGAATCCCCTCGAGCAGGGTGGGTATCATAGATGGGTATCTCGGAGGAGAAGGTATCGGTCGTGGCGAGAAACAAGGAGCGGAGGGTGTGGGCTCTGGGAAGAAGAGCCACATGGAAACCAAAACATGCACCGACGTCAATTCTCCCATCCCTCCTGCCTTTTCTGGACGCGACATCATCTCTTTGGCGCGTCCGCTCTCGCTGCGGGCCAGTATATGACGGCAGAAATCGATAGTAATTGATTGTAAACAGAGCAAGTAGCATGACAATGAGTGATAGTAGGGCAAGTCTAGAGGCCAGCTTCAGACTGCCGTAGGCGAGGATGCAAACTCAAGCGCTCGAATGGTAGCGGTGTCCAACAGAGAGTTCACTTTTCGGCATTGGGATAGGATGAACACAATACAGCGAGACTGCGCATCCAGATGTCAGCACTGTGAATGAAGAACGGCTAACACTGAACTCACAGTCGATGCCTATGGTTCTCGCAGGGTCTCCTGAGAGGTCTTCGGCGGGCGACTCGTCAACACCATCTGACCTTCTCTTTGAACAAGGATAGCTTGTGGTCCTGCTACCCAGGGAGGAGCGTCGTCTGCAATAGGAAGAGATGCGGGTCTTTTCTCTCCTGGCCAACGAGTGAACTTCTCGGGTCGTGCAGTGGGCTGATGGTCATTATCAACAGCCATAGCTTGCTGTTTACTAGAGATGCAGCCCATGACTAGAAACAAGTTGTAAGCAGCCCATTTTAATGGATCACGGGTGACGGGGATAATGATAAGTATATGACTCACGGACAGCGTAGACCGAGGAGGAAGGACGTTACGCGTGGATATATGAGGGGCACGGGGAAGGCGTAACGACGTGAGTGTGAGCCTCTGAGAATGTGAGAGGTGACAAAAAAGGTGTTCAGAGTCCACAGAGCCCCAAAGTATATATCCGAGAGGATATGAGAAGGTGAGAACCCCTGGTCGCTTGGTCTCAGAAGGTACATCTTGCCGTATCATTTGATGGTAGTGCCGTGGTACTGAGTATTCGCAGGTATTCGCTGCGTTAGAGATTGACAGGTTGTAGCACATAATAGCAGCCCTGCTTGCAAGGGACGAACGAGAGCCCCGAGATGTTATATGAGAACGAATCTGAACGATCAGGGACGGGACCTGGGAATCGGAAGATGGTGGTAAGGACAAAGTCTGAGAGGCGGGATGGCGGGGCGGCAGCGCCTCCGAGTCCACGTGGACCGCCGCGTCTGAGCGCCTACAACGTGTCTACTCTAACCGACGACCTGCGCAGGATTGGAGTCCTCCACACCGCGTTATTTGCCGTCTTCGCTCACTCACTCGTCCCAGCACCTCTACATCATTCTCGCATTTCTATATTAGCAACTTTGGAGCCTGACTTACTTACTTCTTGCTCGTGATGGCGAGCAACGCCTATAAGCAAGTGAGTGCGCTGCAATGATTCGTGTGTTGTATCCGCTAATTTCAGCTTGCAGGCTACCGCAGCTCCGCCCACCCTCCAGCAAGCACAAACAGCAGCCCTCTTGAACTTGCTCAATCTCAATGACCTGGATACAGCCGCACCATCCCCAATAACTCCCAAACCTCCCGGCCTGACTTCGCCGATCGTAACTGGTCCTCCAGTGTGGAAAGTGCTCGTACTTGACCAGCATACGAAGGATGTTCTCGCAACTGTCCTACGGGTACAAGATCTGAGAGACGTTGGAGTTACATTGCACGTGTATGTGCACGCTGTCTCTGGTCTGTAATGTTTCACTGACCACTACTTCAGGCAGCTACATTCCGCTCGTCCACCACTGCCGGATGTCCCTGCTGTCTACTTTGTGTCTCCTACCCTCGCCAATGTCAAGCGAATTGCGGAAGACTTGCAGAAAGGGCTGTACGAGTCGTTTCACCTCAACTTCATCGAGCCTCTTCCGCGAGCATTGTTGGAAGAGTTAGCAGCGTCGGTGGCTCGTGACGATACCGGAGACCTCATCGAGCAGGTGTGTTCATGTGCATTCTACGAATCGAGTCAATAAATTTACACAGCTTACAGATTATTGACCAATATCTCTCGTTCATATCCCCTTCACCTTCACTATTCTCCCTTACTGCTCCGCCGAACACTCCGTCTACCCAAACGCCAGGCCCTTCGCAGTCAACAGCACCCGTACCTCTGGAACATTCAACGTACACCAAGTTGAACTCTCCGTCGTCAACTGAGCAGGAGATTGAAGAGGAGATCGAGCGTGTAGCAAGCGGACTGTTTAGTGTGGTCGCGACAATGGGTGTGTGGCTATCTGGTTGGAGTACTATTGCAAGAGCTTACCCAGTCGTATAGGGCACGCACCATTGATTCGCTGTCCGAGAGGAAACGCCGCTGAAATGATTGCCAAGAAACTTGAACAGAAGATTCGGGATGCCATCTTGTCAGCTTCAAGGTCTCACGCACCTTCATTGTTTGTTCAAGATGCTACCGGTCTGTCGAACCTGCAAAGACCTCGTACGCATTTTCCTACATCTTTACTGGTATAACCATCAACTGACAATATATTACTCAGTGCTTCTCATTCTGGACCGCAACATCGACTTGGTCTCTATGGTCTCCCATGGATGGACGTATCAGGCACTGGCGTCGGATTGTCTCGAGATGAAGCTGAACCGGGTTGTAGTAACTCAGCCACAGAAACGGTCTTACGATCTTGACTCTAAGGACTTTTTCTGGGCAAAGAACGCTGCTAGTCCGTTCCCTCAAGTAGCAGAAGAGATCGATATAGAGCTCAACCGCTACAAAGATGACGCAGCTGAAATCACGCGATCTACTGGGGTCAGTGATATGAACGACATTGCGCAAATGTGAGCTCCAATCGCCGTGGAGGATTGTGACGTCGGAATTGACGTTCAAATCACAGGGACCTCTCTGCCAATGCAGCTCATCTGAAAGCCGCTATCACGCAACTACCGGAATTGACAGCACGCAAAGCAACTCTTGATACCCATATGAACATTGCAACGGCGCTGCTGGAAGAGATCAAGAAACGTGGGCTCGATGAGCTGTTTAGCACGGAAGAAAGCATCACGAAACAAGTTGGTCCTCGTTTCTGTCCTTAATGGGGGTGCCATCTGATATCAACCTTCTCGCAGTCCGTCCAGACAATCCTTGAGACTCTCCGGAATTCCAAGCCCGACGTCGCTCCCACACCAGTAGACAAGCTGCGACTGGTCATCGTGTTCTATCTTTCCTCCCCGGATAGCGCAATCTCCAAGGATGATATCGCCGAGCTTGAGAAAGAGCTGAAGGCTGCAGGAGCAGACATCTCTGCCTTCGAGTATGTGCGACGTACGCGGGAGATTTCTCGTATGACGGTCCCGAGTGTGATGGGCGGCACATCTACTCCAGTTCTTGGTGGCGGGACACCAGGCGGTGAACTCTTCAAAGGCTTCAGCGCTCTCGGAAACAGGGTAAGTCGATCGTTACGCATAAGTTTGCCTCACCATCTTATCGACTCACACCGCACTCGTAGCTCACTGACAGGCTAAAAGACGGTGGTCTTGAGAACCTCATTAGCGGCGTGAAGAACTTCCTCCCTGCGAACAAGCTCCTACCTGTAACGCGTCTCACCGAAGCGTTGATGGACTCTTCCTCTGCCTCAAACCAGTCCCTGCAGGAAACAGACGAATACCTGTTCCTCGACCCCAGAGCCCCTCGCAACCCGAACGCAGGCCTGGGTATCAGCGGCGTCGGTGCTCCTGCTGGCGGAGCAGCGAGCGGACGAGCGAAACGGATGGCGTTCAACGATGGCATCGTGTTCGTCGTCGGTGGTGCAGGTTATGTCGAGTACGGGAACTTGGAGGAGTGGGCTAAGAAGACTGGCAAGCGGGTGACTTATGGTGGCACAGAGATCCTCGACCCGGGAGGATTTGTCCGTGTTCTGGAGAGCTTGGGCAAGGCGAGCTCGTAGGAGATAGTAGTCTACTTATTTGTCGAGACTTGTGGATAATATTTACGCTTTACTCATTTCACTGGTGACAGATTCGACCATGAGAGCATCGGGTGAGAAGCGATTCATTCCAGTATATAATACAGATGGTGAAGCAAGCTACAGTAATAAACGACTCTACCTCTCCGACGCATCATGCATCACTTCTTGCGGCCTTGCTGCATTGCCAAAATTTGAACAAGACGGACGCTGCGGCACAGTTAGTTATCTCTGCGCCGTACAATAACGGAGTAATTGGCACTCACAAGATATTGATCATGTCCAACTCCAACCCAATAGACTCCTTGATAGGATCGGCGGGGATAAGTCCAGCCTGTGCCATTCTAGCGTGTTGCAAAATCTTCTGCGTGCTGTGCCCGGGAGATGAGTCAGGGAAAGGTCGGGGAAGGAAACGAATGAAAAACGCACTCATAGAGAACGAAACCAGAGAACACAGCCAGTCCACCGTACAGGGAGATAGCCTCAGCAATCGCTAGCCCACGCATCCCGAGAGGTAGAGCCATCGGCGCTATAGAGCTCAATGCCACTACGGTGACACCGGCAAGCAGGGGACCACCCATGTAGAGGTACGTGTCATTCCTAAACCCAGAACGTTAGGAGACGTGGAAATAAGAAGTGAAAACACGTACTTAGCTGTAGCACCAACATAGGACAAGGCACCAACTACTCCACACGTGTACAAGGCAGCACGAGACAGGATCGCAGGTGCGAAGAAGAACAATGGGCTTAGGGTAGCTGCTTGACACGCGTTGAAACCCTTTAGACATATATTGAGCAACATTTCCGAGCTGCAAATGCTGGGACCAGACTCACCAGCCAGAACGTGTGCTTCAGAACAGTATTCTCCGGCGACGTGTACATAGCTCCCATCATCGTCCCAATAGACCCAACCAAGCTTACACCAAGAACAAGCCACGGGTTCGCCGACATGACACGGAAAGCGAATCCGGACTTGAACAGCGAGCGGGCAGCGATTGCGGTGAGAACGAGACCACCGCCGGTATACTTGAAGCTATCATGCAAATATGACTGTTCTGCTGCAGTCAGACCATCTCGAGTCTCCCGGTTGAGAACAACATTGACTGCCACCACTGCTCCGGCAACTGTGGCCTGTAATTCTGATCATAAGCTCGGAATTAGGACGTGCCATGCGGAGGTCGTGCTTACGGAGGTTATAGCGAACTTCTTCCATCCCTCTTGTTGACTCGGCCTCGCAACAACGGCAGACGAATCCGTAAATATGGTACGAGCATTCTTGCTGACAAACGATGCTAACGAGGGCCGTTTACTGAACGACGCGAATGCGTTGGGTCGGAAGGAGCTGAAGTTCCGTGAAGACTGGCGAGTGGAGAATTGGAGAGGAGTCTTGAACGAGTGAAGAAGCGAGAATGCGTTTGATCGTAGCATGAGTGGCAAGGAGGCAAAGAAGTAGCGGGACGAAGAGGTTGGTGGTGGTATAAGTCAGACGTTGAGTGACCTCGAAAGTTCTGGCAGGACCGCCCACTTCCGAAGGGCATGCGTAAGCGCTCGGCATTACAGAAATGAATTACGTCACATACGATGGACATAGTACTACTAGGGTAAAGTTACAAGCAAAGAGCACACCGTCATGATACAAACCTACAGACATCGCATAACAAAACAACAATACGAGCATCGAGACCAAAGAGTGTAACACTTATGGTTGTAGCGCGGGTATCTGAGAAATGTCCACGATGCCGACCTTTGTCGACTCAAGCGCAAGTGCCAGGCGATTCACGGCATCCAATTGCTGCCAGCTAATTTCGAATATGGCTGGACGGTCGCTGCTCGTATGCCATGCCCATTTCCTTTCTCTTGTCTAGTTGAACATGTATGTCAGCAAACTCCACGGAATTGGATACTTTCGAGTACATGGCATACCTTCATGTCGTATATGTGTAACCATCCATCGCCACTGCCTGTAGCAATAAATCGAGCATCTGGACTGAACGCCAGCGCGAATATGGGACCTCTCCGATCGGCGAACATATGTAGGCACTCTCCAGTGACACTGTCCCACAATCGACATGTTTGGTCAAACGAAGATCTGAAGCAAAAGGTGAGCCTTTAGAGAGATGATTGACAGAAAAAGCTACTTACGTCGCGAGTATTTCATGCGCATCGCTCTCTGTCTTCGGACACCAGAGTATGCTGCTAACGGCTTGATCGTGACCACGAAGTACTCTAGCTGTTTCACTAGAAGGTTCGGCCGTGGTCAGGTCGGCAATGTTCCAAATACGTGCAGTGCCGTCGTCTGAACAGGATGCCAGAAGTGTGCGCGACGGATTGCATTTGATCTGGTTAACATCCTTGGTGTGTCCACTGCAAGGACCGTAAGTCGCATCTCCCAACATTCCAGCAACCGTGATACATACGCGAATGTCCTGAATGGTGTATTAGAATCCAATTTCCATATGTGAATGAGGGCGTCGGCACCACAAGACGCGAAGATTTGATCGGATATCCAATCAATGTCGAAACAGCATTCTGAGAGAGATGAAGAATGAGGATTGTCATCAGGAAGTCTTCTAGTCTTCGCGCACCTCTGTGACTGTTGTATTGGTTGTGCAGCTTCTTATTTTCAACGTCCCACACGCAGACCGATCCATCTAAGCTTGCCGTCAGCAGCATCTTGCCAGACTTCGAGAATCGTGTTGCAAATATGGGACCCTTCTCCACAGACTTCAATCCAAAGCGTTCCAACTGGTCAGAGAATTGAGGAAGTATTCACCTTATGCTGGTCGTAAGAGTAATACAAATTCCCTGAATCATCGCAGATCCGCAGAATTGCATCGTATGAACCTGCCGCTAGTAGTGTACCGGTTGGATTCCAATCGAGAGATGTGAGATCGCCTTGGTCGGTTTTCGGTAGATACGCCAGTTGCATGGGGGCATTTTCCGTGTCAGAACTTGACATGTCGTCAGGAACATTCCATATGTTGATAACTGTATCTTTCGAACTATTCGCAGCGTTAGGCTTCAGGTTTATTGGCAGTGAATTATCTGAGAACGCACCCACTAGCGAGAGATGAAGCCTTGACCGGGTTCCAGGAGCACAGGAATACCTGAGTGTATATGAGAATGAAGTGGCACGTATGACATCCTTTGCGAGTATACCTCAGTCTTATGCCCCTCCAAGAAATTAACAGCGCGGTCAGTAGCGGTACTATCAGGCGATTTATCGGTATCCGCTGAAAGAGTGTGCGACCGCTGAGAAGCAGGTATTGGTAGTTCGGCAGGGGTAGACGGCATTGGTGAGGAAGCCTTTGTTGCTGTAAATGACGAAGACTAATAAGACACTAAAAGGAGCTCAAGACCTCTCATAACTCACGAGGGATAGAAGATGCCACACTGTCTAAATCTATCATCTCTTCTGTCCTCGCCCGCTTTTCCTTCCGGCTCGAATCGACAGTTGCAGCATCAGCCTTTCTCTTCTCGGCACTACCGTTGGTATTTGGGCTTGAGAAGGAAGGGGCGGTTTCTGGAGGTATTGGTGCAGGCACAAAGGTACGCGTAGAATGAGGCGCATCTTCGACGTCACAAACGTGTGGTTGAAGAACGCTGAAGGGTGCCTTGCAGTTCGCGAGATAGGATGATCCCCGCCAGTGTGATTCCGCCTCAGCATACAAAAGAGCCTTGCTGAGAAGTTCGACTAGTTCACCGCGAGGTATATGTGTTCTGCTGAGTGATGTTCGATCCAGTCTGCCTTCTGCGCGAAGGACGAAAGCGCTGTGCTGAAAGCCTGCATACTGGTTGAACTGTCTTGCTCAGAGCGTCCAGACGTGTGGCGACTTACCAGAGTCCTGAAAGTAAGAGTGAATGAGACAGTTGACTTCTTCTGCTGTAATGCGCACAGGCGCAGCAGAATAGTCCGGAACCGACGACATAATAGACCGGGAGAGCGAGGGAGTCGCACCGTATGCAATCCGCGTTCAAGGAAGAGGTGTAAGGTCAAAAGGATGTTGACCATTATGCTGCTCTGTCCTAGTGGGCGTCTGCTGATCCTGGAAGATGCCGGGTATAGATCGCATCTTATCGCCCGGCACGGAGATGTAGCCGTGCGGCATGTGGCCACTCTCTATCATTGCCGGGGTGAGATCATGCTTGGTAACAGCTCCGGCCAGCCTGCAGAGTACTCAGGCTGGTCCTGGGATAGTCCTCGTTGCTCACTTCCTCTTGCACCCCGCGCAACTATGTCGAGAAACGTCTGGGATTTCTCCCTGGCTGACGACGACGGCACCGGCGGCGACAGCGCTCAGCGCGATAGTTTGCGCAATCTCCTCGCCGGTAAGCACCAGCTTGTGCATGCATTCAAAGGTCTCCAGTCTCACGAGCAACTCCTGGTCTAGCACTCGCGGGCTCACGTCGTGCAGCGTCGGAAGAAGCACGGGAGGGTACAGGACGCAATGAGCGTGTCATTACCATCTCAGCAGCCGACCTCCAGAGATACTTCGCCCTCACCAACGATCAAGATGGACAAGAGGAAGAGGACGAGGACGATGATGAGTACATGCCTGATGAAGATGATGACGAGTACGGGTTTCTCTATCAGAACGGTCCGCAGGGACATCAGTTCCCTGAAGTCACGGAACCGAAGGAGGAAGGGCTTGCACTGCTCAACAGCGGCGAGTTTGGACGGTTGGGACATCAAATGAAGTCAAGAGCACACGACAACAATGTCACGCAGAGATTGTTGCGAAGAGGTGCTCAAATGCGGCCTGTTTCTCGAGAAGACATAACGAGCGTACGTGTTGTTGTTTCTGTGTTCCTCTATTTCGCTCGCCTACAGTACCATGCTTAGGACGTGCTTCCGAACTCGGACGGGACCTCTGTGGCAAGTTATCAGGCGAATGCCTATGTCGGGCAATATTCGTCAGGTTCGTAAGCTTTATGTATCTGACATTATAAGCATATACCCAAACGATGTGACCTAGATTCCTCCTTCTACTACACATGTGTTCGAGGTGCGTATCTCTGCATACATGCACCCACGGAGAAAGGATTCAGTATCATATGACAGACTTTCGGCTGCACATATACGACACAACTGTCCCAATCGAACCTGCTAGTATACACCGTTACAGGGACACCGGACATGAAACATCCATGAAGCTTATCAAGTCAATTAGAGCATACGCAGATAGATGGACAATTACTGATTCACATCTAAGTCCCGACAACCAAAGGTACGCTTTCTTCCTTTCTTATCGTAACTGCATATATTAACGAGGTACAGGATGATATACGCCACAGTGGTATGTTCAATCTTCTCTAGGCTGCTGTAGGCTGCTCACGGGTCTTTAGTCGAACAACGTCTACATGACCTCAACGCTGGACGGATCGTCAACCACAACAGCGATCAACTTCGCAGACCGAGTACACAGGACACGCGGCGGGATTGACTATGACTTCGACGAAGATCATTACAGCATATGGAGTTGCAAGTTCTCCGCAGATGGCAACGAGATTGTCGCCGGTGGTCGAGAGATGATTTTCGGTAAGTCCTACTGAGCAACCTCGTCAGGCCATTCTTTTGACCAATTCTTCTCAGTTTATGACCTGCTTGCTGAAAAGCGGACGGTCAAGATCAAAGCGCACGAAGACGATATCAACAGTTGCTGCTGGGCTGATACAGCATCTGGCAACGTCCTTGTTAGTGCCTCGGATGACTCCTTCCTGAAAGTTTGGTACGTAGGGATCTACATTGACCTCACTTGATCACCGGAAACTAATTCGGTGGTAAAGGGATCGTCGGTCACTTGGCGAATCTCAGAAGCCGTCTGGGGTTCTTATTGGGCACACGGAGGGCATCACATACGTCTCTGCTAAAGGTGATGGCCGATACGTCATTTCGAACGGAAAGGACCAGAACCTTCGCCTTTGGGACTTGCGTATGATGCGCAGCAACGAAGACTACGAACAAGTCCGGCATCGAAGTTACGGGATCTCTCACTACGACTATAGGTACGGCCCAAATCCTGCGATTGCGAAAACCCGGTGCTGATTATAGGTCACTGTCGCAGGAGCGGAGCATACCCTAAACCTAGATTCAAGGCGCACCCGAAGGACTGCAGTGTCATGCAATACACTGGACACGAAGTTCTGCGCACATTGATCAGATGTCACTTCAGTCCTGCTGAGACTACAGGAGGACAGTACATCTACTCTGGTGGTGCAGACGGTCGCATTCACATCTGGTCTCTGGATGGACGTGTGGTGCAGGTACTCGACCGATCGGGGACACTGCCCATGTCGTTCGATCCTTCTGGACCACAGCCCGCTCCGACCAACGGTGTTCGACGGAGAGTATGTGTTCGTGATGTCAGCTGGCATTCACAGGTGCGTTGTATCGTTCAGTGAAATGTACTTTGTCTCATAGCATGTCTCCATAGGAACCCATTCTCATGAGTGCTGGTTGGCTGGGCAGCGGTTGGGGAGCTCGAGAGTCCAGTATCATCGCACGCCACGAGTGGAAGGGATTGTCCAAGATGCGTTACATGCTCGACGACTACGTTGACAAGCAAAATCAAGAACGAGATGAGAGAGCGACGAGGCGGTCACAGCTCAGAGATGCACAGACCATGCCCGGAGCGTTCGCTGATTCGGATGACGATGATTTCTTCTGAACTCGTGTGATGAACGGATTGCACATTTGTATGTACATTGTATCAGTATCTACTTGTATATTATCCGCATTTGTATGTTGTTTGCATTACCAGTTACGTGGTGTGCCTCGTCCTGGTTCTATCAGGTCAAAAGGCCTGGGTCAGTGCGAAGGCTATGTCGGGCGGTACTTCCTGTTCATCCCTGCGCTACCGAAGGAGACGCGAGCTAAGGGGATAAAGAGCACACACTCCTGTCCTCGCTTTCCACTGAACGTCCATTAGCCTCCTCTGCGACCTCCATATACCATGCAAATTCGCCCTACTGAACCAAGCTCTCAGGTCGCCCCCATGCCCGCAGACTTGAACACATATGGATTCCCTCCAGGGTACTTCGTGATCAAGAACATAGCAAGCAGTCGCATGCTCGACATTGACTCAGACATGGTAGAAGATGGGACTCGGGTTATTCTCTGGCCGGAGACAGAGTACTCGATTGTTGAAGGTGCGTGGCAGCGAGTTCTGCTTCTATCGTGAAATGGCCACTGACGTCAATATGGTCGGTTAGATATGAGGAGGCCTGAAGCCAATAACCAGGTCCGTGGCTATGTCTTCCTCGAAAATGAATCATTCTAACATCAGCCTGCATACAGGTGTTTTACATTGATACGTCTGGTGCTTTGTGCTCCCGGTCTTCAGGACATGCAATTGATATTGAGGGTGAGCATAACTTGAAATGCACCACTCTCCGATCTGAGCTCATGCAACTCGTACAGACGATGGTCTCGTTCTCCGCCACAGACGTCCAGTCTCTCACCCTTTCCCTAACAAATACAGCCACCCTCTCCCAAGATTCGCCTACGACCCCGCCACTGGACGCATCACTGTTGTCTTCGCCTGCGACCCAACCTACCCAGCTTCCGGGGACCTCGACGCAGCGATGAGCGCATGGAAAGACAAGACCTACATTCTCACCGAGATCCCCATGCGCAAGCCCCGCACCATCATCGACAACGCCTCTGAGATCCTCACTTCCGCTATCACCATGCCTCTCGCCCTCTTCGGTGGCAACAAGCAGTCGAACGCGACACCGGAGGCAGTGTGGACTGCGGGGGATATCGACCTGAAGGAGGACGAGATCCTGGAGACAGAACGGAGTGAAGAGGGAGAGGTTGACGATTCGCCGGAGAAGATCAGGCAGGTTCGGGTGGTCGGGTTGACGCGAGAAGAGGAGAAAGCTCTGGGAGAGCGAGCAAAGAGTAGGTGGCGTTGGGAAGTTACGCCCCTTCGCAGCACGAAGCGGCAGACTGGCCCGATGTGAAGCCACTTGCCTACCAGCTTTGGGTCGCATCGTTTTACCGCTATCTTCTGTTTTCAGGGCATATTGGTTGTAAGCGTTATCTGGAATGTACTGCATCATATCTGTAAGCTATGTAACATAGAGCGTAGAGGGGACATCAGAAACTCAGAATATTGCTGCCAAACCCGAATGACGGGGCGAGCGGGTCCTTCTATCCGTGCTCTACCGTAGGGAAGCTCACTCATGGACGCTGGGAGCTCCATATATAAAGCCCCTCATGTATATGAACACCATGATGATCTCGCAACTAAAGCAAAATCGCCTGGCACGCCGACCACAATATGCGACTCGTCTCGTCAAGCTTCCTCCTCTGCGCTCTCTCCTTGTCCGGAGCACTCGCTCATGACGAGCAAACACCTCTGACCAGCCCCGACTCCCAAACCGAACAGAACGAATGGGTTCAGAAATATGGCGGTCAAATCGACCAAATGTTCTCCGGACCTCTCTCCTTCTCTCACTTGCCCTACGCGAAATGCCTAGAGGACGCGTCTTCAAACTTCGACATCGCGTTGCTAGGCATGCCTTTCGACACCGGGGTGTCGTATCGACCTGGAGCACGATTTGGGCCTTACGGGATCCGCTCTGGGAGTAGGAGACAGAAGGAAACGAGAGGATACACTCTGTCCTGGGGGATGAACCCGTATGCTCAGGGATCTAATGTTCTTGACTGCGGTGATGTATGCTTTCGTTCAGGCTATGCGGAAAAGGATCCTGACCCGCTACACAAACTAGGTCCCGATCAGTCCATTTGACAACTCTCTGGCCGTAGACCAGATGGAAGTTGCATACAGCACATTGCTTGCACGACCAGTCGCGAGCGAAACCCCTACTGGACTGGCGAAGTTCGCAAAGGACGGCAAAGAGCATCCTAGAATCGTGACGTACGTTCGCAAGTTCATATACAGGTACGGAAACAGACATAATTGACATCGTGTTACCCATAGGCTGGGAGGAGACCATACTATCGTGCTACCCATCCTTCGCTCTCTGAACAAGGTATACGGACCCGTATCCGTCATCCATTTCGATGCTCACCTGGACACATGGGGACCATACCCAGGCCGGAACACTGAACAGTCTCGGGTCACTCATGGAACCTTCTTCCGGATAGCTGGCGAGGAAGGCCTCATGAGGGACACCAATATTCATGCCGGGATTCGCTGCAAACTCGCGGTTTGTATATGGTCGGTCTCTCAGACACGAAGGAACATCACGTCTCATCTCTCTCTGGGCGAACAGGGCATCGAAGATATTGAGAGTGACCAAACGTTTGGCTTCGAGCTAGTCACTACGGACGACATTGACGACATCGGTGTTTCTGAAATCATCAAGCGCATACGGTCACGTATCGGAGATTCTCCTGTTTACCTGAGGTGCGCTCTGCTGGATCGTTTCTCAGGACTCAGATCGCTAAGCGTTGGGTAATAGCCTCGACATTGATGTCATAGACCCAGGTCTTGCCCCAGCTAGTAAGTGATCTCCATCCCAAGAAAATACACGTTTGGCTTATCATCTTGAACAGCTGGTACACCTGAAGCAGGAGGATGGACAACCCGAGAACTGAAGCGCATCCTTCGTGGCCTAGCGGGCCTGAACTTCGTGTAAGCCTCTTCAGTTTTCTGCCTGGTCCCAATAATTGACGCGTGCACAGCGGTGCGGATGTTGTCGAGGTGGCACCAGCATATGACAATGGTGAGTGAACTGCTGTGGCGGAGTCTCGTGAAGAATGCTGATGTGGTCTCGGACGCGGTAGCTGAAATCACCGGCATCGCTGCTGCTGATCTTGTCCACGATTTGCTTTCCATGTTCCTAGCCAAGGAAAGCAGCATCAGAAGGCAACCCGATTCCTCCAAGGACGAGCTGTAAAAGTGAAAGCCAATAAGGACCGTACAACCGGCCCAAACACCACAGACTGATCATCGGTGAGCACAAAAGGATGGAATGCAGTCATGGTATCATCAGTGTAAATTACAAGAGAGGGTAACACCGCACAGGGTTCGGAATATGTAACGCAGAATATAAGTTTTTGACAAATCGTAACGTTTGATGGTCCGAAGATAACATTGCAAAGATAGAATAAACAAGAGGACAGTAGACAAGGATCAGTGCTTGGCACCCCACTGTCCTGGTGGTTGTGCTGTCGCGGCGTCGTACATCGGTGGACTGTCCTCGTACAGCGGCTGCTCGGAGGTGGCGGGAGGGCGCGGCCCTCGAGGGCTCGTAGGAGACATGTGTGACGCAGCGGCGACGTTCGTGTTGATGGGCCCGGGTGAGGGAGTGTGCTGCGGCGATATGGGGCCGGGGCTTGTGTGAGTGGGGTAGGGAGCGGGGGTGGAGTACTGCGCTGGATGGGAGAAATCGGGGATGGTGTTGGAACCGTACCCGTCGCCACCCAATGTGTAGCTCCGCTCAGGCTGTGCATGTTGGCCTGCGGAGTACCCAGACTGCGCATTGTAATTGTGGTCGGGGAAGGAGGTGGGGGCGGTCGCCAAGTATCCTGTGCTGTTATAGCCTTCAGGATTGAAGCTGGACGCGCCCTGCGTTGCGAATGGGTCTGGGAATTGAGTGGAATATGTAGAAGGATACTGTTGGTGCGAGGCAGCCGAGTGATCTGTGGACGCATGTAAGTCTTGGTAACGATATAGAAGTATGAATACCCACATGTTGTACCGCCCGCAGTATGTCCATAGTTCTGAGTGGCTGCCGAAGGATATTGGCTGTGCGCGTACCCAGTTCCAGCAGCAAGATACTGACTGTCCTGTGCGGGGATGGAGGGACTGCGTGTCGGAGGAGGCAAGGGAGGGACAGTGGGGGATGAAGGTGCGTAGGAGCTTCCGCTAGCCTGGCGACGAGGGGGATAGACACTTCCTTGCTGGCTTGGTTGATTGTAATAATCATCGACGGCTCTAGTTCCAGGAGCACCCTGTGTGTAGCCGCCGGGGGCGTACGGCACCCCGGGTGGAGGTGCATGGCTGGACGGTTGCCTGCCGTACGCACCTGCACCGACATTGTGTTGCTGAGAGTGCAGAGGAACAATCTGATCTCCATCCTCGATATAATCCTCCGGGTCCTGCTTCGTCAACGGCTGGTATTCCTGGAAAGCAGGAAGACCGAGCTCCCCTTGCTTCTGACGTGCCTTCCTGTCAGCCTCTGCCTTGACCGCGTCCAGTCGCAACTGCTCAGTGTAAGGATCATCCCGAGCGGAAGCCTCCCTGTCACGCGAACGTTTAGGCCGCCGACTGATACAGCATCGACCAAAGCCATAGAAACAACCTGCGAAGAACAGGAGTAACCAGGCTGCGAGCGTCAACCAGATGCCAATGCCCATACTGGCGGATGCGCCGTCGATGTCGTTGATACGGGATTTGGTGATAAAGAACAAGACAAGATCGAAGATGAAGGCGAGGAGGGCGATGGCAGCAGAGAATCCGGAGACGCAGGTACTACAGCATGCCATCGACATCTCTCTCACATGTGCGAGCAGTCCAAACACAGCGGAAATGGCTGCGAGAATGAGAGCGACAGCGTGTAGGAAAAGGGCGTATGTGATCCATTTGACGACGACATTGGGAATTTGTATGGGCAGTTTATTCCCAACTATGCCGTTGATGTCTACAGTATGGCGTTGAGGTTTGATATTCTTGGCGAGTAAGGGCCCCTACTCACCGAGTTCATAACCTATGCTTGGCTTGGAGCATACTGTTGAGCCACCTATGGTCGTACAGTAGCCAAGAGTACCAAAGGTAATCGAACCATCGATTCCCTCCTGCGTGAGGGAACCTTTGAGGAAGTAGATGGACTTGAGGTAGGGAACGGAGAAGGTAACGAGGGCTAGGAGGATGGTTGCTGTGAGGGTTACGAGGAAACCAGGCGTGGCTGGTCGGATGAAGCCCATGGACAGCGAGGACGACCTGCTCGAGGCGGAAGGAAGAAATAAGAACGAAAAAGAGGAGAAGATGAGCTTTATACAGCAGAAGGCGGGGAGGACTGCGCCTCGATGGAAATGAAGGTCAAGGAGATGTTCAAGGCGCGACCGGCGTCCTGTGCCCTCTCTCTCCGAGGCGGTGCGTGACACCGCGACGCAGTACTAACCACCGCGTGTCACGTCACGCATCACGCGCGCACCACCGCCGAATCTGCAAATCTCGCCGACTGACGGCACCCAGCACGCACACGACAACCGTTCAGAGTACAGCAGAGACAGAACATTGCATTTTGCATGAGGGTACAAGTGTAGCAGTGGTATAACACAGACACGATTACGAACGGCGCCACCACAACACATGCATCCCCGTCACCTTCTGCCCAGAGCTGATCACCTTCTCAAAGTCAACCGTCTCCTCCAACACAAATCCGTTCTTCTCGAACACCCTCACACTGCCACCATTGCCCTTGAATGCTTCGACCCGAATGAGCCGCGCGCCCATCCGCGGTACCATCCATTTGGTGATGATCGTGGCCACTGCGGCAGACATGATTCCGCGACCGTGATGAGAGCTGCCCAGATAATCTGCGCGTCGGACGAATAAGAAGAGATTGAAATCAGCGAAGTTGTACTACGCACCGCCAAAGCACCAGACAATCTTGGGATCCCCTACAGGACGGCTCTGGTTCTCTTCAGCCAATCGTTTCCTCTCGGCATCATCTTGAACGTCTGGAAAACCGCATCGCAGCAACCCGACGTCTCCCAACATAACGTCTGTCCCATCCGGCTTCACCTCGCGAAGGGTCCTGACAGGGCAGGTGCCCAAAAGGAACGGCTTCTCTGCAGCAGATGCCTCATTCTCCGCTATCTCTTTGAGGGCGTCATCGCAGACGGCCTTGACAGAAGAGAGGAATCCTGTCGCATGATGCTCCATGTACGGCTGTGGAGGGCCCGACAGCCACTTGTTCACGGCGGGATCCTTCATGTGGTGAAGAACAGAGGGCGCATCGCTCAAGCGCGGAGGAGTGATGATAATGCTTTCATGGGGACTGGGTAGCTGAAGATACGGTTCGCCGGTGGATGGGTTCACCTGGAGAGGTGAAAGGGATGAAGGCGAGGAATCCATGGGGGTGTAATGTGCTAGGTGCGATTGTAGGTGAAAATGAGACCGTTAAATAGGCTGGTTGAGGACCGCGATGTGACTCCAAAGTAGTCAAGATTGACTGATTCAAAAATCATCTTCGAACCTAAAAAAAGCACGCATAAATTGGGCGTCATACCGTACTTGCCTTCAACGATGCGATAAAAGTCGCGAAGAGTGGTGAACCATCCTGCGTTCCTCCCTGCGAGCGAGGTAATCGTACCTGCATCGCGAATGGACGAGCTTGCTCAGGCTGACCATGGATGGATCGAGGGAGTCACAGGTACGTGTTCATCGGTGCCGTGAACACTCCACCACTGGCCAACGGAAGCAACTGCAGAGTACACAATTCGCTGAGGTTATGGCTGCACACAGGAGGATAAAGGAGGATGGTTGACGTGCAGGGACCGACGAGAGGCCTGGAGAGCACTGGTCGAGACCGAGGGAGTCAACGGGAGCCACGTGGGTCGGCAGCGACGGACCTCCACAGGCTCCACCAAGTGCAATAAAGCCTGCCCTGAACTCGATCGATAAGCATACGAGTACTCGAAAACTTCGTTTCTGCCCCTCACACACCTCTGCGGCCGTTGCTGCTCCCCCTACGAAAGCTGCGGTCTCACCGTACGAGCTCGCACCCACAACATATTTGTAGTTTTATCCCCGTAAAAACCTAGCAGCCATGGTGTAAGTCGTCGTCGTTATCTCGCTCAGATGGTCACTGATCCATGCGCCCTGCAGTAACTTCACCGTAGGCAAGTTTTGTTCTGCATGCCGTGTATCAGGGAGCATAAAGGATTTACCGCTTCTTGTCTACAGCTCAGATCCGTGAGCTCATGGACAAGCCCACCAACATCCGTAACATGAGTGTCATTGCCCATGGTGAGTCCCATCATCTCCCCCCCTCTTTTTCGCACCGAAGTTCTCACCACCTTCTGCCCACAGTCGACCACGGAAAGTCCACCCTCACCGACTCCCTAGTTTCCAAGGCTGGTATCATTGCCAGTAACAAGGCCGGTGACATGCGTTTTACCGACACTCGAGACGATGAAAAGGAGCGTGGTATCACCATCAAATCGACCGCCATCTCCATGTACTTCCAGGTGGACAAGGACGATGTCAGCTCTATCAAGCAGAAGACAGACGGTGAGTGGAAGCGGTTTTGCTTAGCGGTGGAGATATCTGATGATTGGTAATGCTGCTCAGGCAACGAGTTCTTGATCAACTTGATCGATTCTCCCGGACACGTCGATTTCTCTTCGGAAGTCACTGCCGCTCTCCGTGTTACCGATGGTGCTCTCGTCGTCGTCGACTGTGTTGAGGGTGTCTGCGTACAGACAGAGACTGTCTTGCGTCAAGCCCTTACCGAGCGAATCAAGCCCGTCGTCGTTATCAACAAGGTCGACCGTGCCCTGCTCGAGTTGCAAGTCACCAAGGAAGACTTGTTCCAGTCCTTCGCTCGTACCATTGAGAGCGTTAACGTCATCATCTCGACATACCACGACGAGGCTCTCGGTGACGTCCAGATCTACCCCGACAAGGGTACCGTCGCTTTCGGTTCCGGTCTTCACGGTTGGGCGTTCACTCTCCGTCAATTCGCCAACCGATACTCCAAGAAGTTCGGTGTCGACAAGGAGAAGATGATGGCCAAGCTTTGGGGCGACAACTTCTTCAACCCTGCCACCCGCAAGTGGTCCAGCAAGAGCAACGATGCCGATGGCAAGCCTCTCGAGCGCGCCTTCAACATGTTCGTTCTCGACCCCATCTTCAAGATCTTCGACGCTGTCATGAACTTCAAGAAGGATGCTATCGACCCCATGCTCGAGAAGCTCGACGTCAAGCTCACTCAGGAAGAGCGTGCCCTCGAAGGCAAGGCGCTCCTGAAGGTCGTCATGCGCAAGTTCCTCCCCGCTGGTGACTCTCTTTTGGAGATGATAGTCATCAACCTCCCCTCTCCCGCCACCGCTCAGCGCTACCGTGTTGAGACTCTCTACGAGGGCCCTATGGACGATGAGTCCGCCATCGGTATCCGCAACTGTGACCCTGCTGGTCCTCTCGTCCTCTACATCTCGAAGATGGTGCCCACTTCCGACAAGGGTCGTTTCTACGCTTTCGGTCGTATCTTCTCTGGAACTGTCCGTGCTGGCCCCAAGATCCGTATTCAAGGTCCCAACTACATCCCCGGCAAGAAGGACGACTTGTTCGTCAAGTCTGTACAGCGCACGGTTCTCATGATGGGTCGTTACGTCGAGCCCATCGAGGACTGCCCTGCCGGTAACATCATCGGTCTCGTCGGTATCGACCAGTTCTTGCTCAAGAGCGGTACTCTCACCTCCTCGGAAACTGCCCACAACATGAAGGTCATGAGGTTCTCCGTGTCCCCCGTCGTCCAGGTCGCTGTCGAGGTCAAGAACGCCGCTGATCTCCCCAAGCTCGTCGAAGGTCTCAAGCGTCTCTCGAAGTCTGATCCCTGCGTACAAGCATGGATCTCAGAGTCCGGAGAGCACATCGTTGCCGGTGCTGGTGAGCTCCACTTGGAGATTTGCTTGAAGGTGAGCATCGCGAGCATTCTTATCAATGTACAGTCGGCTCATCGTGCTCTTCTTCTAGGATCTCGAGGAGGACCACGCCGGTGTTCCTCTCAAGAAGTCCCCTCCCGTTGTCCCTTACCGTGAGACCGTCAAGACTGAGTCCTCCATTGTCGCCCTCTCCAAGTCGCAGAACAAGCACAACCGTCTCTACGTCAAGGCCATGCCCATTGAGGAGGAGCTTTCTCTCGCCATCGAGGCCGGAAAGGTCAACTCAAGAGACGACTACAAGATCCGTGCTCGTCAGCTCGCTGATGACTTCGGCTGGGATGTCACCGATGCTCGTAAGATCTGGTGTTTCGGTCCCGACACCACTGGACCCAACCTGCTCGTTGATGTCACCAAGGGTGTTCAATACCTGAACGAAATCAAGGATTCTTGCGTCGCCGCCTTCCAGTGGGCGACCAAGGAGGGTGTCTGCGCCGAGGAGAACATGCGTGGTGTCCGTATCAACATCCTCGATGTTACTGTGCGTGTTTCTCTGTTCGCTTTTTCTCTCACATTTGTTGACTTGCCATTCTAGCTCCACACCGATGCCATTCACCGTGGTGGTGGACAGATCATCCCCACATGTCGTCGTGCCTGCTACGCGGCGTGCTTGCTCGCCACCCCCGGTCTCCAGGAGCCCGTCTACCTCGGTCAGTCATCCTGTCACATTGCTTCAGCTGACTGGTTCTAACGTCGATACCTGCAGTCGAGATCCAGTGCCCAGAAAACGCCATCGGTGGTATCTACTCTGTGCTCAACAAGCGTCGTGGCCAAGTCTTCAGCGAAGAGCAGAGGCCAGGAACCCCCATGTTCACTGTCAAGGCCTACCTCCCCGTCATGGAGTCCTTCGGTTTCAACGGCGAGCTTCGTGCGGCGACTAGCGGACAGGCGTTCCCTCAGATGATTCTGGATCACTGGGAGCTGATGGCTGGCAGTAAGTGGACCTGACTTGTGTACTGTTGAGCTTGAGTCTTACGTCTTGTTCTAGCTCCTACCGAGAAGGGCAGCAAGATCGAGGAGCTCGTCAGGAATGTTCGTATAAGGAAGGGTCTCAAGGTCAGTTCTTAAGCCACTCGTAGACTTCTTTTCCTAAGTACTAACCCTTGATTTTAGCCCGACATTCCTGCTCTCGACACATACTACGACAAGTTGTAAGCAAAGACGTGTACGGCAATAGAAGTATCCCCTCAAGATGTACTGGTGCCCTTCATTTGTTGTTTTTCGTTAGCTCACACCATCGTTGTATCCTCTTTCTTTATCTGACTCTCACGACACGCATTCTTCATGTATTACGACTTTTATCATGTGCATCATTGTCTCTTTCAATCGATGCGCCTTCACGTTTTCTAAACGTGGAGTATTTCATAACTTGCTGGTGTGTCGCGCAGTGAATTTGACATTATCGGCATCGCGCCTCCGATGTCGGGAAGTTCACGCAAAGGAAAGCGTGCCGACGTCCAACTGAGAAGTGACTCGAGCTATGTGCAAGGGTATCGTCCCGTCGAGCCTGCTGCTGATAGAACGGTCCATGATTTGGTGCATTGAAGTATGAAAGACAAAGAGGCAACGGTTTGCCCGAGACATCTCTGTATCGCGGTGATCTGACTCGAGCTGTATATTCGACAGCCGGTCCCGTCGAGGCATGTCAGAGATCGGCCTCAGGTCAGTGAATAGAAAGGTTCATCCTCAAAACGACAAAAGAGGCTGCGATTTCGCCTCAAACAGTCCCATCTTGATAACGCCCCTACGTAATCCACAAACCCTCAGTGACAGTACTAGTATACCGGCACCATGTCCAACGTTAACCCGCCCATGGATCTAGCAACTCCCAAGGGCATCGTCGCCTTCCTCGAGTCTACGGACTTCGCAAGCGTCGTGGCTATCCCGATCACTGGGGGATATGGGAACTACGTATTCCGTGTGGCGTTGAAGAAGCCATACCAGGGACGGGAGACCCTCGTCGTGAAACATGGCAAGCCATATATACCAGGGAATGAAAACTTCAAATTCGCGGTCGAGAGACAGGTGAGGGGTGTATTCGGTGAATACTTCATTCATCCTACACCACTCACTTCCAACGTATAGGCCTATGAAGTCGCCGCCATGAAACACGTTCACACTTGGCTCAGCCAGCTTGATCACTTCTCCGTGGTAACCGTCCCCGCCATCCACCTCTACGACGCCACCGCCAACGTCATCATCATGGACGATTGCGGCGCATACACCAAAACGCTCAAACAAAGCACGCTCGACGGCCTCCCGTCCCTCGAAGTCGCACAACAGATCGGCACTGCTCTGGGCGATTTCCTGGCGCGTCTGCATTCGTGGGGCAGCGCGGATCAAGAGGGTCTGAAGTACTTCGATGGAAACCAACAGGCGAGGAGTTTGTCTGCTTGGGCGACGTATGGGCGATTGGTGTCGACGTTGAAGGGAGAGGATGAGGGGATTGCGTCGCTGAAGAGCCCCACGTTAGACGTCTCCGCTGATCAACTCCAGACGATCGGAGAGCTGGCCAAACAAACGACGGAGGAGATGATGAAGACGTATGAGACGCTGGTCATGGGCGACTTCTGGCCAGGAAACTTCCTACTCGACTTCTCTCCGGACGGCGAGGCGATCAAGCGCATTTACATCGTAGACTGGGAGCTCGTCAGGCCGGGTATCGCCGGGTTGGATGTGGGGCAGTTCCTTGCAGAGATGCACCTGCTCCGGCGGTTCCACCCGCACTGCGCTGAATCCTCCTCGGCGGTGATCTCAGCGTTCCAGAAGGCGTACGCGAGCACCCGCGGGGACGTACCGCAGGAGGTGGCGAGAAAGGCGATGGTGCATGTTGGGGCGCATCTTGTCGCGTGGACGCCAAGGATTGACCGGGGTACGAGAGAGAAGACACGGGAGGTGGTGCATGAAGGTGTTGAGTATTTGCTCTCCGGCAGCGGCGCAGAGAGGCAGGATACTACGTGGCAAGCATTTGGCAACACTGTATGATGGGTATCAAAGCGGTACATAGTGAATACATTGGGAATGTGCAGAACATCACCAGATCATGTAAGTCCTTTCGACGTAGGAACCGTACGTATTGCCGTACTGTTGCCACAGGTGGAACCACGCTGGCGCTATGACGAGGCCATGAGCGAAACCGACCAAAACTTGCGGTACGGTGTGATGTCCCAGCCATATACGCGAGATGGCAATGGTAGTAGCCCAAGGGACAATAATAAGAGGTGCTACGACGCGTAGCCACTCGGCTTGCTCGAAGGACAGATGTGTCGGCAAGAAAGCTGCGGCCAGTAACGAGTACACGGCGTAATATGAGATGACGGCTGAATGGGTGCTGGGCATGCTGCGTGATCGAGCTACGCATTAGTAAACAGCAAAATAGTTGCAAACGTTAGAGCAAGAACCTACCCAAAATCTTTCTTCTGTCTGCCAGGTAGAGGGTGGACGGGACGGGGTTGCCGGAAGCACCTCTTCATGAGCTTGACAACGCGAGAGCATACAACAGCGCCAACGGTAAAGTGCACAACTGCTGCAGAACGTGTGTACAATATCGTACAGGCAGTAAGGGCTGTCACCACCATGTTTGTCTGACAGAATACAAGAGAATCAGCGCGCATTGACATGCAGCAGGGCACTCATCTCGGCAGCCAAGACCAACACGTACCTCTTCGAGGAAGATCCGAAAGAATGTCCAAGTCCATCCTGTGCGCTGCATTCTGCCATCCTCCATGGCGGTTGGAAGCTCCCAAAGACTGTGTCCACAGGCGTATTATGACAGTTGAGAGGACGAGATGAGCGGTGGAGGCAGACGGCGAAGTGTGAGGGAGAGCTGCACTCGCCAAGCCGCATTGCCGAGATGATCGTGCCGATCGGCTAAGGAATGCTATGGGCGTCTGAGCTGTTATTATCCTCAGCTGTGCTTGGAGGTTCTCGCCCCCGTCCGAGTCCTTTCTGCCGTCCCCGCCTCTTCCTTCTTGCTCTCATACAGTCTACTCCTGGTCCCCACACGGACTGCACTACTTTCTTTTCTTTCTTGGTTTTGCTTCATCGTTTGCTGCATCATGCACATCATTAGCCTACTGACGCAGGCCGTCCTTTCCTTGTCTTTGCTTGGGTCAACCACTCTCAGCCACGCTGCACGCGTACATCGTCGTGCAGATGTCTGTAATGGCCATGCTGAGGTACGTGGAATATTCCATTGAAGACTGCGTGATGTTGACAGCTGACTCCGCCACAGTTATGCAGTAGAGGATATGGGAATGTCACTGTGCGTAGATCGTGGGATGCTCACAGAGCCCATTGCTGAGATGCGTGTTAGTTTGTGGGAGCACACAACTCCTATGCTGTCGGAACCAACAATTGTGAGCCATTTCTCGTCGTTTGTAGATTTTCTGCGTCTCATTTCTTTGAAGTGGCCACGAACCAGGATTATGATGGTACGCCGTTTCTCTTTACGGTACACTTCCGTCGGCTCATTATAATTTGTGTCTAGTCACACAACAACTTAACGATGGGATCAGAATGCTGCAAATGCAAGCACACAATAACAGTGGAACTATCCAACTATGCCACACGGCTTGTGTACGTCTTGCCACTGCTCAACTGCTGGGTTTCACGCCTCACGAACGTTTTGTAGTCGCTCTTGAATGGAGGCACTCTCGCAGCGTACCTTGGCAAAGGTGAGAATGGACGCGTACAGAATCGTCCTTGTACTCATTCTATTTGTATAGTGAAGACATGGCTTGATGCCAACCCCAACGAAGGTGATTATTCAGCTCATTGTTGCAGTGATATAAAACATTAATCAATGCCGATGCTCTCAAGTTGTTACGCTCCTCATTGTCAACTCGGACAATTTAGCACCTAGCCTGTTTGACGCGGACTTCAAAACTGCGGGACTCGACACTATTTCCTACGTACCAGAATCCGCTTCGCTGTCTCAGAGTTCATGGCCGACCCTTGGATCTCTCATTGACTCTGGAAAGCGGCTCGTCACATTCTTAACCACCACCGCTGACTTCGCCGCCGTTCCATACCTCATTGATGGTGGGTGTGTTCATTTTCGGTCCCTGCGCCACGAATCTAACAGGGATCTGTCTACCAGAGTTCACGAACATTTGGGAAACGAAGTTCGACGTCACAAACACAACTTTTGATTGTGATGTAGATAGGTCGAGCGGCGATCCTTCGACGACCATGTTCATCATCAATCATTTCCTCGACACGCTAGTCGCTGGTCTGACAGCACTCCCCGCTCCCGACAAAGAGGCGGCCAACGTCACCAACAGCGCGTCCGGTGTCGGATCCTTGGGCCAGCAAGTCAGCAATTGCGTTACACAGCACGGCCGCAACCCCAACTTTATGCTGGTTGACGTGAGTTCCTGGTCCACACTAACATCGACAGACACTGACCGTGCATGCAGTTCTATGAATTTGGCGGTGGCTCTGTATTCCAGGTAGCAGCCGATGCTAATGGTGTTACCTATGCACCTTCGACACCCATCGCGACACCTATTCCTGACGGAGGATCTTCCTCTGGCAACACAAACAGTAGCGGTACTCAGAGCCAAGGCTCTGCCGGTGTTCGTGCCGTAGCTGGCACATCATTAATGGTTGCGACGAGCTTCTTCCTGGGCCTGTCGTTGGTTTCATGATCTATACCCGGACCTCTACCTCCCTATCTCCATTGACAATGCTTTGACACTGCATCTTTATCTACGCCTCTGCCATAATATGCTCTGTATCTACTTTTCACACATCATGGACTAGTGTCTGCGAATCGAGGGCAATTGCTGTGACGTGACTGACGCGTGACATCGCCCGCCATGGCACTGCAACACAGACTTTGGACCGTTCCTTTCACTTGAAATGCACGCCTGCAGGTGCAAAAATTCGCCATTCGTTTGGCCTCCCCTTTTCCTGCGGACATGAGCTTCCAGCACTTCCGTATCCAACCCACTCCTCAGCAGCAACCAATCTCGCACTCGACGAACGCTTCCTCCTCGTCGGACTCTTCGCTCTCGCAAGCGTTGGGCCATCCTACTACGGCCCATCCGACCGGTCCTTCGCCAACTATCATCCAGGGTTTTCATTTGGAATCCATCGCAGACGGAGCTAAGAAGAGTCCATACGGATCTGGGGATATTGATGATGGGTATACCCTGGTTTTCGAAAGCATGGACGCGTTCCAAGCGTGGAGGAGGCAAGAGGAAGAAGAGAAGACAGTAGAATTCGTCAAGGGGGACACGCACGGCTCGAAGGCCGTCCCTCCACGATTCAAGGACCATACCAAGCTGGTATGTGCGCGACACTCGAGGAGTGGTAGGAAGAAGTACGTGAAAAAGTATCCGGACAGAGTTAGGAAGGTTCCAAGTCGTAAGGTGAGCACATTGCATCGTTTGAACTTGTCCACAATGCTCACTCAAGGTAGATTGAAGGGACCGGGTGCCCAGCGTCCATAAGTTTCAAGACGTACTTCGATAGTGACGAAGTCCGGGCATGCTGTGCGTTTGTACGTTATCTCATTTCCGAGCACCGCTCACACTTGTGTCGGCAGATATGTCCGAGCACTCACACGAAACAGGCCTAGCCAATCTGCCCTTCACCAGGAAAGGCCGAAAAGCGCAGGCTGAACAAGCTCGTTCTCGGGGACGTGCTTCGCACCAACCTATGTCAGACTCTACGGAGCCCTCCGCAACACCGCCAGCTATTCATGCCCACATGAATGACGTTGCTAGTCCTCCCTTACCACCACTACCGGTACAACACTCGGTAGCATCTACTTCTTCCGCATCGTCCTCTCTGGCCCCAGCTTTGCAGCCGCCTGTACCTGTGCGCCCTCCCGCGGCCCCACCACAACTGCAACACCCTCAGTTTCAGCACGCTGTCTCCATGGCCGCGCCCCTTCCTCCTTCTCATCAGCCACCCCCACCGTCGCGTATGGACCTGACCCAAGAGAGGTGGGACAGGATGTCCGTCCTGTTCCAAACCATCCGAGACCGCGCTCGTGACTTCGAGTATCCAGTCGCTTCTGTCGCTGCTTTGGAAACCGTGCTCATACGACTCTATCTGGAGACTCCCATGGCCGGTGGTAGCGGTCACGGTGTCCCCCAGAACATGTCTTCTCTGTCTATGCATGGGATGGGTGACTGACTCTCTTGGAACCTAGCTGTCTACCGTTTAGCGGACTTGCTCATATCTTGTCTGGTACTTGCTCTCTCTTTTCCTCTGTTTCTGCACGTATATCGACCGTTTTTGATTGCTTAAAGTTATTGCCTTCGTCTTTCTCGCTCCGTATCGTACACGCAGCTTGCACATAGTAATTGCCTTTTCGTCTGTATATCGTGTTGCTCGTCGATCTAGTACTGTCTCCCTAATAAATAGTATAATGTGTAAACCGTATCGTTCTCGTGTGCGCACGACAGAGGTGGACTCGAGGATTTTTCTCCTTGCTGTGCTGGTTGGTCCAGATCTACGATTCCGATCCCCGATTCGCTCACGTGTCACGGCTACTAATTTCTGGCTTGTGTGGCGGCGCTTTGCCACTTGGTCTTTCTCAACTGGACCGTTGTATCGACTTTTGGTGCTCGCCTGTGCTCTGTTTTCTTCTGAGCGAACTCTCACCTTCGTCAATATGTCGTCTCTCCGAAACTCCCTCCATCGGCGCAACCACAAAGAGCGTTCTCAGCTCTCGCACCGCTCACGACTGGGCATCCTCGAAAAGCACAAGGACTATGTTCTTCGCGCTCGGGACTATCACTCGAAACAAGATAGGCTCACCAGGCTGAAGCAGAAGGCGGCAGATAAGAACAAGGATGAGTTCTACTTCTCGATGAACAGGCAGCGAACGGAGGTTAGTGCGTCGCTCTTTGTGAGAGACTTCTTGGAAAAGTGACGACGTTTGTTTTGGCTTCAGGGAGGAGTGCATGTACAAGATAGAGGGAATGAACCGCTGCCGGCGGATATTGTGAAGGTGTTGAAGTCGCAGGATGAGAATTATATCCGTACGATGAGGCTTGCAGGAACGAAAGTGGGTACATCGTTCCAGAACTGTACTGTCCCATTTACTCATTTGGCTCGAAGAAAATTGATAGGATAAAAGCCCAGCTGAGCACCATTGCCGACCTTTTGGGCTCACCTTCACTGGATGGTGATGGTGACGCGGCTGAAAACGGTCTGGAGGAAGAAGAACTTGAGATTCTACGGAGTGCTGGAGTTATCGCTCCACCTTCAGCCAGCACTGCTCGGTCAAGATCGAAGGCGAAGTTCACGCGGCGGCCTGCGAAGCACGTAGTCTTTGCGGACTCGGAAGAACAAGGTCCGTCTCTCGTCGAGTGCTGTGAAACACACAAAACCCTTGCTGATGGAAAGAGTATAGCCCTCCATATTGCAAACTCATCAAAATCGGACAGCCATAGTATTCCATCAACGTCTCCCTTTCAAGCCGACCAATCTGATCTAGGTTGGCGATCGGAGGAGACTACGAAGAAGGGGAAAAAGAGAAAGAATCGGATGGGGCAGAAGGACGAGGAGGTAGATGAGGTTACTGAGCAGCGAGAGGAGGCTCGAGTGCGTGATTCTTTTCACTGTATCTGCTCCTGGACTGACCGACTGTGGATATTACAGGAGCACCGATCTCGTCTGTTGAAGGAACTTTCTGCTCGACTACAGCGAGACCAACAGATGCGATATGCAGAACGGGAGTTGGAGATGCAGAAGCTTCTGATGGGCAAAGGGGGTTCACGAAAGCTATCTGGGCTGGAGAAAGTCGAGAAGGAAGAAGATGAAGACGAAGAGGATGAGGATGTGGTTCGAGGACGGCGGAAGCAGGTGGATGAGAAAACTTGGAAGCCGAAAGTGTACAAGTGGCGACTGGAGCGTAAACGGTGATGATGGTGTGGTCGAAACATTTGTTGTCTATCGTCACTACGAAGGATGTATGGCCTGGGTGTGCCTGGTAGCATTTGTCCTGTGCGACCGCCGACGTCATGATTGCGAGCGTCTACGAGCGTTATAATACCCACCGCTGCGGTCTGCAAGGGTCCGTTCATCCGACCTTCTTCCTCCCTCCTCCCGTACCCCCATCTCTCCCCCTTTTATCCTCAGACAACCCCATCATGTCTGCCATGTCTCTGGCCAAGCAGGCGTATAGCGCTTTCAATCGAGAAAAGCCTCACGTACGCCAATCTTCTGACGCTACGTGAATCTGCGTCCTGATTGAGGTTTAGTCTTCAATCACCGAATGGGTGGAGATCTTGACGTCCAGGTCGTACAATGACGAGGCCTACGATGGGTATGTGTGCTTTGAATGTCGAAGTGGCTAATGGGATGCTCATGTTATGTTCAGAATACCAGAAATTGTGGACTCGATCAATATCCAAGAGACAGGGTATGGACGATCTTGTCTCATACGTCCGGATTCTGTTGATCTTCTCGATCTCCAGACCTACGGAAGCATCCAGAGCTATTCGCAAGAAGCTGAAGCATGGTGATAGTCACCAACAATACCGCGCTCTCGTTGTCAGTATTTGCGACCGTCCACGAAGTCCTTATCTTTACCATCGACCCTGCGTAGATCCTTCAAGCAATTGTGGAGAACGGAGGGCACAAATTCCAAAGTGAGCACTATCCTTCCCTACCTCATGAGCTGAGAAGCTGAACTCAATTTTGTTAGCTTCCTTTGCGAATGCCCAGCTTACAGACGCAATCAAGTCACTCGTTCACGAGCCAACCAGCGATCCTAAGGTCAAGAAGAAAACCCTCGCTGTTCTCTTATCATGGCACAGGCAATTCAAAGATGATCCGTCTATGTCTCTGGTGGCCAACCTGTATCAGCAGTGCAAGCCTGCAGAGTCACGTCCGCGGGTAGAGCAATACTCCGAGCGCGGCATGGATCATGTGGACTACCTTGAGAAGAAACGGCAGGAGGAGCGTGAGAAGCGAGAAAAGAAGGAAGAAGAGAAACGGAAAGCAAAGGAGGCGAAGGAAGCTGAGAAAGCACGAACGAGGCGAGAGGAAGAGGAGAAGAGGAGGAAAGCTTCTACACAGAGCAAGACCAAGCGGAAACCGTTCAATTTCGAGCAGGCATGTGATTGATCTGCTTCTTTCATGGCATATACTAACGCGTTGACTATAGGAGAAACCTCAGGTTTTGAACACAATTGCTAGTGCATCGCAGGCTTCAAATAACCTCGTCAATGCTATCACGGTACGCGCATCGCAGCACATTGATCCTCGCCAGAGACTTACTATGCAGTAGCTCGTCAACACTGAACACGACAGTCTTCAGGAGAACGCTCGCGTTCAGGAATGTCTCGAGCACGCGAAGGTCGTTAGGAAGCAGGTTGTAAGATACATTCAGGTATGAATTCCTTTGCTGAACTCGTTTCAACTTTTCTGACTGGCGCCGCAGCTTGTGGAGAACGAGGACATGATTGGAACGCTCATCGAGACGAACGAGCGAATCATCGCAGCACTGGACACATATGATAAGGCAGGTAGCTTCTTTTTTGTCATCTCAACTCGTTTCTGACCTTCTGTGATAGCTTTCCAAAGCTCGAGTGACTGAGCAGGATGTGGAAGACGTTCAGAAAGAACTCGCCGCCGTCAACATTCGGGATTCTGAACTTGGGAAGCTGCAGGAGAAACAGCGTGCCGCCGTGCAGAGGTCTATCGGCCGCAGCTCGTCTCTCAACGCATATCACGATGGTGAAGTCCACCCGGACTTGCAGGACCTCAGCTTCGGCGCCCTTGGTGCTGAGCAAAGGTACGCAAGTTTACTGTTTATATGCTCGTAATTCCTTCTGACCGCGGTATGTCCTTCCAGAAATCTTCCGCCACCGATGCGTCCGACCACGTCGCGTTATTCATCTGATGAGGACAATCGACACGGCTCATTGTCGGACTACAGCGACTATGAGTCCTCTGATGAAGAAACACACAACCGCGCGTCCACATCAGGTGCTCACCAAGGCCGGAAACCGTATGTCACCGTATCGGACGATGAGTTTGACTCGCGCCGAGACCCCAAACGTTCGATACCGGAGGAAGAAGATCCCTTTGCAGACCCTTTCCAGGATTGAATATTGAGCTGTACTATTGCCATTGGACGTTGTAGGAGAGGTAGTAGTGTATTCTTTGTAGTGTTGTAGCAAGACATATGCACGTCATGTATACCGGTATATACTGTAGCGGATCAGAGCTATGTATTTTCTGCCTTATCATCTTTCTTTTGAATGCGCACTCGGAAAGTGAAAGCTCGGCCTCCGGAACGGCCTGGCGCGGTCGCTCGCTCCGGCGGCATTACCCGCGCCAGCAGCAGCCCGTTGAAGAATTCAGCACTTGCATGTCGACTCCGTCTCTGTCGCGTCCTTCCACTTGCGTCCAACGCATAATCAAAGATCTAGCTCGACATCCTGCCCGTGAGTGTGTACAGTTGGACTTATCTCATTGTTTTACAACGTTTACCCTGTTCAGGGGCCTCGTCGAGATGTTTGGCTTCAAAACCACCGTTGGATCCTCACCCGACCACCTCGCTACCAAAACCTCGACTGAACTACCGTGATATGGCAGCCAACGTGGTTTTCAAATCTCACAACGCGTTTAATCGGAAGGCACCTTTACCAACTGGCGCTATACAATCGATTCCCCGGCTATACGATGAGAAGAAAGCAGTGTTGAAGACCTTGGACGACCAACGGCATGCTCGTTCTGTCATTGGCGAGCGTATTCGCTCGAGTGCGAAGGATCCATCTGCCAAGGAGACTGCCCTTGCCGAAGCAAAGTTGTTGAAAGAAGAGGTCGCTAAGTTGGAGCAGAGGTTAGAGGAAGTGGAAGAAGAGCTGTTCAGGACTGCAGTCGCTGTTCCGAACGACACTCACCCGGACGTTCCCATTGGACCCGAGTCTGCAGCAGCTGTATTAGCCCAACACGGACCCGAGCTCATTCCTGCTTCTCCTCAGAGGGACCACGTCCACATTGCTACAGAACTCGGATTGGTCGATCTTGAAGCAGGGGCGGCCGTGTCCGGGACGTCTTGGTATTACTTGAAGAACGAAGGCGCGCTCTTGGAGCTGGCCCTTACCAACTACGCTATGTCCATTGCGATGAAATACGGCTATACACCGGTGACCACTCCGGATGTCGTACGCACGGACGTCGCGTACCGCTGTGGGTTCCAACCAAGAGATGACCAGGTGGACCCACCGGTCTCCCAGATGTACCACATTTCCCAGTCATCATCACTACCGGAGCTGGTACTGGCAGGCACTGCTGAAATTCCTCTCGCAGGCATGTTTGCGAATCAAATATTCAACGAGAACAAGCTTCCTATTCGAGTGGTCGGCTTGGGGAAGGCCTTCCGAGCTGAAGCTGGTGCTCGAGGAACGGATACCCGTGGTCTCTACAGGGTCCATCAATTCACGAAATTGGAGCTCTTCGCCGTGTCTCCAGAAACAGACAGCGAAAACATCATGGAGGAACTCAAGACTATACAAATGGAGATATTTTCAGGTCTGAATCTACCATTCCGGTAGGTCGCGTCCAGGTTTCGCAACTTCACTATCAAGTCTCACCATCTTTCTTCTAGGGTCCTGGATATGCCAACAGAGGAACTAGGTGCCAGCGCGTATCGGAAGTACGATATTGAAGCGTGGATGCCCGGTCGAGGCGGCTGGGGAGAGATTTCCTCCACCTCCAACTGCACCGACTATCAATCCCGTAGACTGCATATACGCTACCGTCGGGTGTCTTCTGATGGAAGTGAGGCTAGTGGACTCCCCTTTGCGCACACTTTGAACGGAACGGCAGCGGCGGTGCCTCGTCTCATAGTTGCGTTGATTGAGAATGGTGCTAGGTTCGATGGGGCCGGTAATCCTGTAGGACTGGACTTGCCCAAAGTGCTTCGTCCATTCTGGTTACAAGCAGGGGAGCGCGATGTAGTACGCTGGGTTTAGATAGCTTGAGTAACATACATCAGATCTCTTCGATGATACTGTCATATACTGGCGCGAATTGTGCGATGTTCTGAAAATGAAGCGTGCCAACGCGGCCTGCAGTGGATTCGCCACAGACGCGTCGCGTTTGCGCGTGTTTACGCGTTCACGCGTCACCAAGACGCCGTCAATACATTTGGCCACTACCCTACCACCACCATTCGTCGCCCGCCCTCTTTTAATCTTTTATCACCAAGGCCGGTGAGGTAAAGGGAGACCATGTCATCATCGAAAGGAAAGGAGCCGGCCAATGGGGCTGCCTCTGCATTACCATATGAGCTACCGTGGTAAGCACCGACGTTCAGTGAGCTTCTTGAAGTCGTATTGATGCTGCATCAGGGTAGAAAAGTACAGACCACAAGTTCTGGACGATGTTGTAGGGAATACGGAGACGATTGAACGTCTCAAAGTAATCGCGAAAGATGGAAACTGTCCTCATATAATCATTTCGGTGCGCCTGAAGCTCTTAGCCTGGAGTCCATATTGACCCGACGATGCTCAGGGAATGCCGGGTATCGGTAAAACGACGAGCATACACTGTTTGGCGCATCAGTTGCTGGGAGACGCGTACAAAGAGGGTGTGCTGGAGCTGAATGCGTCGGACGAGAGGTGAGTATGGCACCCGCTACTTTACTGTCAGCGCACTGACATTCGCGTTTGAAGAGGTATTGATGTTGTCCGAAACAAGATCAAGTCATTCGCGCAGAAGAAGGTTACGCTTCCTCCGGGGAGGCATAAGATTATTATCTTGGACGAAGCTGATAGGTGAGCACGCGTGCTGTGTACGATCCTGCGTAGTGCTTACAATTCGCAGTATGACACCTGGTGCTCAGCAAGCATTGCGCCGGACGATGGAGATCTTCTCAAATACGACGCGATTTGCGCTAGCTTGCAACATGTCGAACAAGATCATCGAGCCTATCCAGAGTCGCTGCGCCATTCTACGGTACGCGAAGTTGCGAGATGCCGAAGTTTTGAAGAGGTTATTGGAGATATGCGAGATGGAAAAGGTATGTGGCAGCATATCTTTAATTTCTCCGTACGCTCACGCGGATGCACCAGGTCGAACACAACGACGATGGCCTCGCTGCCCTGATATTCACCTCGGAAGGTGACATGCGTCAAGCCATCAATAACTTGCAGTCGACACATTCCGGCTTTGGGTTCGTCTCAGCAGAGCACGTCTTCAAAGTTTGCGATCAGCCACATCCCATCGTAGTGCAGGCCATGATACGCGCATGCATGAAAGGGAATATTGACGGAGCTATGGAGAAGCTGAATGAGCTGTGGAATCAAGGTTACAGCGCGGTGGACATTGTGGTAACGATTTTCCGAGTGGTGAAGACCTTTGACGAGTAAGTGCGATACGACTACCTACGCACTTCACATCCCTAATGCGTCTACTCAGGATGCCTGAGTACACAAAACTAGAGTATATCAAAGTAAGCAGCCGACGAAGCCTGATCTCAGCGGGCCCCGTACTCATGTCACTGCAGGAAATTGGTTGGACGCACATGCGGATACTGGAAGGGGTCGGCACAGTGATTCAACTTGGTGGCCTGATGGCACGATTGTGCAAAATGTAAGTCTATACGTCTGTTGTTTAGTATCATCTGCTCGTGGCTGAACATCTCACAGGAATCTGAAGCCTGAGCTTTTCAGGATATGACCACCTTTAGACCTTGTCTCTCTGCACGATATCGATTGTGCCTCGGGCATCCGACTACTGTCAAATCATGGTTTCTCCCGCTGAAATTTGCGCAAGACTCTGTATTTGTTGGTGTTCTCTTGGTCTACTGTTCAAATACAATCATAGCTTCGCTTTCAAGCAGCAGCGAAAAGTATACCGGTGGTAGCGCAAATACGTTGACAGGTTTCTCAAGTTGAACGACTAACAATTTGCGAGACGAAAACGTCGGATCAATGAACAGCGAATTATCCTAGTAACCACTGTCACTACCATCTTCATCTTCGCTGTCAGATTCCTCCCATATAGCCTCATGATCCCAGTCAACGCTGACCACCTTCTCCAGCCGCTCAACATCATCACTGTGTACGTTCGGGCAATTCTGAATAGTGAGCTTGTTCAGCATGGACCCGTGGTTCTTGCGGTCTTGAATGGTTTGACACAGTTCCTCCACGAATTGAAAACTTTGAGAGATGCCCCTGGAGTGGTTTCGCAGGTCCTGCAAGTCTCTGAAGCGGATCTCTGACAGCGTAAGGTCCGCGAGGAGTGGCAAAAGGACTTGCGTCTTGTGTTGCAACCCATGAGCCGAACCGATGTCCGGTAGTGTCATCCGAAGGAGCTCCTGAATAACAGGTAGCCCAGGCCTCTCACATTCCAGGGTGAGGTTTCTGACGTTCGGCATGGCCAGCAGGGCTTTGTACAAGTCCTGAGAGGCGTATGGCACGTCGGACAAAACGAGCTCCTCGACGCTGTGGAGAGGAAGGTGCGGGAGAAGCTCGCGTATAACAGCGTCGCGTCCACCAGCCCGGCGAGACAGCGTCAAAAATATCTGAGGGTCCTCGAATGCTAAAATTGCGCTGGCTTTCTTGGTGATGGCGAGGGTGAAGGCCATGACACGGACTTTTCTAATCCACTGTCTGGTATCCTCGTCAAGTGCGTTGCTCCGCCTGGAGGTCAAAGAGTGTGCTAAGCGCGACATCTGACTAGGATTGAAGCTTTGGTTGATCAATAATTTCACCATGGTCGATGCTGGAAGGAGGAGGTGATCGAGGAGACATGCCAATTGTGAGGTCGGGGCACAAAGAGTGATAGACTTCAGTTTCGGCAAGTAAACAAGCCGAAAAGGTAGTGGTGCGATGTCATCGGCCGGCGACCAAACGAAATCAACGAGGTGCAGTTCCAGAGTTTCCAGCTCGGGGAGCTGACCAATGACGCGCACCACGGAAGTCACTGAGGCTGGAGGGCTGGACCTGCTACTTGTGACTTTCAGAACGACTAGCGAGTGAGGCAATGTCAATCCTGTCCAATCTACGCTCAACGACGCGATGTCCAGTCTTTGGAGGGAGGGCATGGACCAAGTAGTGAGCGGCACTGGGAGCGGGTGATTTACACCCGACCGTGACGTATGATTCACGGCGCCCCTCAAGGTCAAGCTGTGTAGAAGAGGTGTGGAGGGTGGAAAACTATCGGTTAAAGCTGACGGGAAGAGTCTGTGATTTAGATAGATTAGAAGAGTCTTGAGACGGCTGGCTTCACGAGCGATCTTCTGCATCATAAGTGGCCACCTTCCCGGTTTCTCCGTGTTGCTGATCACCACGTCCAGAGCGGATTGCTTAGATCTAGCGAGGTATTCATCTACCCATTTGACGCTGCTAAATGAGGTCTGAATGTTACTCCAAAGGTTTGGATTTCCCAGGGCATCCTCTCTCCAACGGTGACAGACGTGCGTTATGGCGATCCAGTCATATTGGGAGACTTTCCGGCGGGAATATGTCCAATAATCCTGGGTGATTGCGGCGTAGAGTGCAAATATGTGAGAGAGAATTTCGGGCGGAAGGCGGGCGACAGGTATGAGGGTGTTCATCCGGACTCGCAGGGAAGCAGCAGCTTGTAAATGTCCCTCGGCTTCAACTTGCAAAGCTGAGCGCAGCGCGTCGACAGACAACTCCTTGCTTCGTTCCAATTCTCTGATAAAATACGACGTACTCGTCAGTACGAATGTGCGGGTCAAGACACGTTTATGCACGCGTTTCGAGTTGAAAGATTTGGTACACACCTTGAGCTGGCCATAGACATCGCTCGTCAACGGTCAAAGTGCTGCCTGAAATCAGTATCAGAATAGAGCAGTAATGATTAAGAATACGCGTATACCGAAGCGTAACTTCGATTCCTTCGTCCCAAACGAGATAGAGCCAGAGTAGGAGAGAGACTCTGAGTGAACACTGAAGTGCAGTGTCAAGGCTGGGGACGCGTCGCCGCCGAGGAGGGCAAAGTGCTAAGCGCGCAGAAGAAGCGCTGGTTTCGGACTTAGTCATCCGGGCTGCCTGAGAGTCTCTCGATAATCCACACCTACTCGGACGATGCAACGCTATACTTTTCATCGATTCATGTTCTCAACCTTTTACCTTCACCACGACAACCGACCATGACATCGTTCCAAGATACACCAGTTTCACGACGTCTACAGCACGTGAGGCACATCATCATTGTGTGCTCAGGCAAAGGCGGAGTCGGCAAATCCTCCGTTTCCACACAACTTGCCCTCTCCCTCCGTGCATCTTCACCCACGACCCGCGTCGGTATCCTGGATGTCGACCTGACAGGGCCTTCAATACCACGTATGCTGGGCCTTGATGGTCATCCTGTTCATCAAAGCAGCGATGGATGGGTTCCAGTCTATTCCGACGGAAGTGAAGCACGGTTGGCTTGCATGAGCGTAGGGTTCCTGCTCAAGAAGAAGGAAGATTCCGTTGTTTGGAGAGGCCCAAAAAAGAACGCGATGATCAGGCAGTTTTTGAGTGATGTACGATGGGGAGACTTGGACTACCTTGTGATAGATACACCTCCAGGTGCGTACATATGCCCTCCCTATATCAACCATTCAATTCATGGTCGTAAACGCAGGGACCTCTGATGAACATCTGTCGTTGATGGAACATCTGGCCCCTGTACATTCAAAGCTCTCCGCCGTTATCGTAACGACTCCTCAAGCTGTGGCGCTTTTGGACGCGATGAAATGTCTGTCCTTCACCCGAGCAACGTCCCTCCCTGTCCTTGGACTCATTGAGAATATGAGCGGATATGTCTGTCCGTGTTGCGGAGAAATTAGCAATGTATTCTCAACTGGGGGTGGGGAAGAGATGGCCAGACGCGAGGGGCTACATTTTCTGGGTAGCTTGCCGGTGGATACCGAGCTGGTAACCTTACTGGATGCCGCAGAACCTCCAGTATCAGACACTCCTTCAACAGAGCCTTCGGAGAAGTCGTTCGCTCTTCTGCGACGATATCAGCAAACCTCGACTGCTCCGCTATTCGGTAACATCGTGAAGGAGATCCTTCGTTCGTTGGGAGAAGAGAGCTCGTCGTAGAGATTGAACGATAGGTGAGTATCATCTGTGGTCTGCATGTAATTGCTTACAGCTTAAATTGTTTCCCGCAGACCTGTCACGAAACTACGACAGGGCAGAATGGACGTACATTTCTGCTTCTAATATGATAGATCTTTTCATGACATCATCACTGAGCCAGGATCCGTCTCCCAAATTACATGCGGGGAAGCAGGTCGGAGACGGCAGTGCTGTAAAATGCTGCACATCACAAAATGATCAAGCAAGGGTCCTGTGAGTTCTCCTGGATCTCATCTGCCAAAACCTCGAGGATCGCGAGGCAAGCCGCGGCTTGAATGCAGGGACAGCAAAAAGGCCAAGGAATTTTGCGCACTATCTTCAAGCTGCGATCAAGGCTCTGGTTTTTCATGGCGTTAGTCTTTCAGCCTTTGATGCATGATGCACCGAACATTCACCACCAGCGGAGGTATGAGTTGAAGTGATGCTGGCGAGGTCAGCTGGTGCACGTTGAGAGCAGGGTACGGGGTACTGAAAAGGCGAGACGGCGCGTGGGGGATGCGTGTAGAAGCAAGGAAGGAGCATAAGAAATCGCGGGAGAGCATGCATTTCTGTTCAGGCGTTGGAGACGTCGAAAAGGATGTAAATATTGGCGTGAGTGGGAAGGCATGCGCCGGCACGTGTGGGTCTAGCAGAGAGAGACGCGAGGCATCGATTGGTCCATGGGACGGCTTATGTTGAAAAGAACAGATGTGGACCGCCACGACGCCCACGTTCCCGGCTGGATACGTCAGATTGACCAACATTGAGATGGATTCTATCTTGATTCTATCGCTTTGGGATTGCTGTCTGTCCGGTCATCCGAATCCTCCCCTGATAAACTTGTCGTCCGTTTGCCGACATCCTGCTCGCTTCTTTCCTCTCTTCTATATCCGAGCTCCTTGCCTCGCTCGACCGTTTTTCTTCTCCCCCTCCCCCATTCTCCGTCGTCCCTCTTCCGCCTCTTTCTTTCATGTCTTCGTCCACCTGACCGCTTTCAACCATTTCATCTACGCCACTCCAGATCTATCTCAACACGATCGGAACGAACAAGAACAACGACTCGCAAACGCCCTCCTCAAGCCATCATCCCACTTTCACCTACCCTCGTCCTAGCAATGCCCTCCTCAAGTAGCTCAAGCGTCGCCGGCAGCTACAGGACTCGCAACTACAGAGATCCCCTCGAATTGACAGCAGGTATGTGGGACTCGATTACCTGGTTGCATCTCTTTATTAAATGCCGCTCGCTTTGGCCAACAGACGCCGGTCCTACCACTCCAACCACCACCGCAGCTGTACATCGGTTCGATGAGCTCACAGCGGAGGCCTCAGGAATGCCACGAACATCTCGCAAGCCTTTCCGGAGAGACAGCACTCGAATTCAGCAATGGGTACTCGATCACGATCAACAGCTGCTTCAACAGTCGCCATCGGACGACCCGCCGGATTCACCGGACAGTGCTGAACCTCCCGCACCATCATCTGGATGTCACCCCTACCTAGCCTATCCTCACCTCAACGCATCGTCTATACTGTCATCAAAGCGCAGCCGGCCGGATAGAGGAGTCGTCGTCGGAGTGTTTTGTCGTGGTAGAAGAATCGGACGAGATGCCACGTCCGGGACGCGACGCGTTCAATTCACACAAGGTGCGTCATACACGTGATCTCGTTGTGAATTTCATCGAATGACGATGTGAATGTTGAACGCATGCAGACACTGCGGGCCATGCCTCCCCCCGCCCCAAGGACTCCCCGCAAGAGTTCAGGCATAGCCAGCACGCCACCGGCAGGCAATGGCAGCCCATCTACCGCGTTGCGGAACTTCCATCTGAGCTTCTCTTCACACTCTCGTAGGCCCTCGAATACGACTGCGTCTATCACTACTCGCTCCCCAAGCCCCAGTCGATCCTCTATCCTCCGCCGCCCTGCAACCATCGATACCCAGACCTCATATACCCAATCCTCCAGCAACGTACCCTCTCTCGTCAGCCCGAAACCTACTCGCGCAGCCTCTGAATTCGGCGCACTCTCTCATGCCAACGAGTCGTCGACATGGAAGCTGAAGCGACCCACTGTCTTAGGTCACTTCCTCATCCCCTCAAATGGTCAGCCAGACGAGGCTAATTTTCCCAGACCCAGCACCTCGTCCACTTTTACCCAATCGTCTACCACTTTTACCCAGCCATCGACCGATACCCTTAGCACTCCGCCTAATAAGATGAGCTGGGGTCGCTCATCTCCGGCTTCATTCTTTAGGTCTTCACAACAATCTCTCTGGTCTCTTCCTACCAGCGCAAGCCATCTCAATGACCCTCCGTATTCGACCAAAGTCATTGCTCGCGACAATGAGTCGGATAGATCCACGTTTCGTCACTCTGTTCGCGGCGGCACTAGTACCAACGGCCTTGCTCTCCTTGGCAGTCCTCGTAGGAGAAAGAAACGTAAGCTGATCATCAGCGGAATACCTCAAGGAGATCATTCTCGGTTTGAAGGTGTGAGACGATGGTGTGAGGTATGTTTCAGAGCTATCATGACTGTATCTTAGTCTGCTAATCAACAATCCAATTCAGTCTTTCGGTGAAGTGAACCAGATCACACGTCTTCACAATGGAGACCTGCACATCGACTTCCGAAAGAACGAGGTTGCTGATACTGTAAGTAATAATCGACTTTTGTTCGAAGACACGTGGCTCACCGCTTCTACAGGTCTGTCGTCTCAATGCTCGTGTCTATATTGCTGGCGTTGGCAGTGTCGGCCTTTCTTGGTTCACTGGAAAGAGGCCTTGATCCGCCCTGCCCTTGTCTGGTGTGTGCCAACATTTCCTGTGCGCGCACCGCTCATACTAACTTCTCACAGTATAGCTTGCTTTTATTTAGTGATTGCCGACCCAACGGACTGCTCAGTTGATCCAACGATACCATCATATGCATCCCTCTTTCACATTCATGCCTTGATTACGACTCATTATGCCTCTCACGACTCTCATTCATCTTCTGACATTGTACCACACATATCCCCTCATTCCATCTCATCCATCTGCACTTCGTTTTGTATATTATCCTTCAATGTACGTGACTCGGAAACGGACCACAGTGACATAGAACAATCGTATGTAGAATACCGACTGGCTTCGCACTACATACCGTACTGATCCCTCTCATCACATCCCCCTCCGCCATGTATCTGTTCAATACCCCTACTTGTACATATTGCTAGTTCTTGGACCCACTTATGCCCACCCATCTTTCTTGCCACCGTTCACGCCGTCAACTGAACAGCAGGAGGTCTGTGGCACGGGAAGGCGTGCAGTACAACGACGCGTAAATAAGGACAAACCGCTTCACGTGTAGATCGCGTCCAGATCGTGTTTAGTTTTCGGACCGCAAGTTGATCGCAGGACCCCGGAGGTTATCTGGCACCCGTGGCCGCCGCATCTTGGCCACCTTCCTCACAAACGTCGACAACGCCGTGTTGTGCATGGCCCGAAAAGCAATTTGTAGTGGGAAGAATGTCTGTGATAGTTAGCACGCGTGGATTCTTTGGTCGATTGGCCAATAAACGTTGAAGGTCACCTGGACAACACCATTCGGTCTTTTTCTGCAGATGCGTCGGACTGACGTATCTGATGAGGGGGGACTGCTGGCACCAGCAGACCTAACCCCGTCATTGTTGAAGTGCTGCCGTATATGGAAGGAGGTGTTCATGTCGTCGCACGCTGGACCGAGCGCCCCTGATCATGGTCCCTCCTCCCCTTCACTCTGTCCCGTCCTCCTGCTCCCCCACCGTCCTCTCTCACCGCGGGTGCTCTCGACGCGACACGTACCTGCGAACATGACCGTCACTCTCGACCTCGACTCGTCAGATACCTCCACACGACGCTCCCTCACGAACATCTCGCATTTCGTGGCCAAATGCAAGAAAATTGTGGTGGTCACCGGCGCGGGTATCTCGTGCTCCTCTGGCATTCCGGTAAGACGATCCTCTGTTGCTCCAACAACATCGTGGTATTCATAGGAGCTGTCCCCCTTACAGGATTTTCGGTCATCGGACGGATTGTACAACCTGGTCAAGCAACAGCATCCGGACGTCGTGCTGAAAGGTCGTGACCTTTTTGACGCGTCTCTTTTCAGAGATGCGACGACTACGTCGGTGTTCTACACATTCATCTCCCAACTCAAGCAATCCATAGACCAAGCAACCCCTTCCCCGACACATCACTTCATCAAGACTCTCGACAGCAAACACAAGTTGTTACGTTCCTATACCCAGAACATAGACGGTCTCGAAGAACGTGCGGGTTTGCTGGGGAGCTCCTGTCAGGACGCCAAGGCGAGTGGCAAGGGGAAGGCGAAGCTGAGGGTCAAGGACGTCAGGAATGTGCAGCTCCATGGCGATATTCACCGCGTGCGGTGTACGTTCTGCTCGGCCGAATTCCCCTGTACGCAGGACCACCTAGAGCTGTTCGATAGCGGCGTTGCACCCCCCTGTCCGGAATGTTCGTCTCGATGTGAGTTGGTCATCTCTTCACGTCCCCTCCCCTCCTCACTGTTCCCGTCTCATCCCGCGCATGCACTGACTGACATACGACTTTCGCCACCTTTAGCGGAAGCGCGGGTTGCTCGCTCAGCACGCCGTCTCACAGTGGGGACGCTCCGACCTGCCATCGTGCTCTACGACGAGCCACATCCCCTCGGAGACGACATCGGCGTCATCCATTCCGCCGACATTACCCGTAAACCGGACATGCTCATCATCATGGGTACTTCGCTGAAAGTACATGGCCTCAAGAAGTTGGTGAAGGATTTTGCCAAGGCTGTACACGATGCTGCGCCTGCGGTGGCGTCGTCGTCGTCTCAGCCAGCTGGGTCGAAGGCTGGTAAACACGCGTGGGCTGGCCATGTCGTCTTTGTCAACAAGACTGCTCCGGGGAGCGAGTGGGATGGAATCATCGATTACCACGTTGCGGGGGAGACGGATGAGTGGGTAGAGGAGGTTATTCGGGAGTGGAAGCATTACAAGCGGTCGGATTGGGAGATCCAGACGACGCTAGACGAGATGACCCTTTCCGATCACCCCACGGCTTTTAAAATCGTGAAGGAGGTGACGAATACCCTTGGGAATAAGGGAGCAGGTATGTTAGTGTCCTCTTATCGCTCGCACTGGATGTATGCTGAGCTCTCTTCCTGTAGCTGGTGGCAAATCAAAGGCTGCTGCGAAGCGGGGACGTAAACAGCTGGCTGAAGACTCACCCGCGCCCCCTATCGTTGGCACATCCGAGCCTGTGTCACCTAGCAAGCGGCGGAAGGGCGAAAGCCACTACGCCGACGGGGAAGGTAGTCCCTCCAAGAAGCGTGCTACTCAGAGCAAGGAGAATGAGAACCTGGACTTTGAGGGTAGAGGCATGCTGTTTGGTGTGGATGGAGCGAAGGACGACCTGAGTCTGGATACCGTTGCTGACAACAAGGTCGTGGAGGAGAAGAAGCGGCCGACGAGGTCGAAGAGTCTGCAGAGGGTGCGACTGGTGGTAGGAGAGCCGAGAGGGAAGAAGGCGGTGCGGTGAGGTTGTCGTATACCCCTCGCCAGCGAGGCATTGCTATGCTTTTGCGCATTGATCATACTCATCTCATGACTCGACGAACAAGAATGAGTTTGACCCCGTACCCCACATTCGGACTTTCCGGATTGTAGCATATCATTATTGTGTATACTATACTATTCTCGCAGTCCTGGTAGACTCGTAGTACGTTTTGCTCGCGCGGGGCGATGTCTAATGGGAAACAGCGATACAATTGCGAGCAAAGCAAGGGGGTTGACAATGATGGACCAATAAAAACAACAGTGAGGAAGCAAGAAGACGGGCAACAGGAAAAAAAACATCAATCCGTGATGAGCTCAGAGACACTCCAATCCTCGAAGCTGCCGTCTGGGAGGTACCGTCGGATGATAAGTGGAATTTTGCGTTGCGAGAGCTCCTTGATCGCGATTTGCAGCGCGTCCGTCTCGCCATCGAGGGGTACGAGTACTGGCGCGTTCATACTGCAGCGAAGAACACGACCAACATTCCTTCAATACCAGCACCCAAGCCACACAAACGTCACGCAAGACGTACCTAATTTGCAGCGCCCTCGTACCCAACACTCTCGCCCGCTCGTATTTCGTCAAATACGGCGTCGTCATCCTCACTTTGTTCGGCTGTCGTTCCCCGCGAATACCAGAGGCAGCAGCAGCCCCCGACTCTTCCTGCGGTTGCGACTGGCCTTCGCCGTTCACCATTTGGTGGTCGTGCCCGTGCTCGACGCCGTTCATGCCGTCCAAGCCGTTCTGTTGGCCCTCGTCGTCGCCGACGACCGGTTCGCCCTCTTGCGGGTCCGCCGCGAGGAGGTCATAGTTATCGTCCTGGTACGCGGGAAAGCGTCAACGAAAGTTGCACTGGGAGAAAGGGGGTGGGGGTATGCACAAACGCGTCTTCATTGAATCTGTAATGAAAGAATATCGGGTGAGTTGAGTATTTAAGTCGGAATAAGAGAAAAGACGCACCCTGGGCCATCGTAATCGTAGTCGTCGCCTCCGCCGCCTCCACCGCCATAGCCATCATCAGACATACTTGCAGACTACTGCTTTTGTGAAAGAGAAGAAGAAAAGAGCGGAACGGAGACCGGGAAGGTGTTCGGAACGTGACCGTGCAGAGTGCAGAGTGCAGAGACGCTGCCGGCAGTGGCAGGGAGGAGTAGTGAGGGCGCTAAACTGGCCAAACAGAGCGAGAAAACGCCACAACGCGGTCGGAGTTTGAATTTTTCACTTAACCACGTCTCTGGCTGTTCGTGCACATTTTGTCATTTACACCGCAGTGCTTCTCTTCGCCGGGGCATGATACTCGATTTGGAGTTCATTTATACACTCTGGGCGACGAAAGATAGTCTTGAGATCCCGTGTTGAGGGGATCTTCGACGGGGACGCGCCCCGACGGCGAGATGTTGCCCGAAGCTGCCCTCCGAAGGGACAGGGATTCTCGTTGCACCATGGACAGAAGCGAGGGCGTCACGCGAAGTCGCCGATCGCGCTTCCTTGTTGGCTCTGTTTTGGGCGGAGAGGTACGTCTGTTCGCTGGGATTGGATGACATGAACACTGATTGGCTTTCCGCTGCGAGTAGATTGTCCAATGTATCTGAGATGCACTCCTCGATGGCTTCCAAAAGCAAACCCTGTCAATCAGTGGCGACATGCACGAATTAGGACGATGCTGCCTCTCCGGAGTACGGTGTGCCCCGAGTGCCGCTGAGCGGGGCTTGGTGTTGCTCGGTGTCCGCGTCCGCGCTGAGATGGACCGCATGCACGGTGCTCGCTGGCAGCGTTTCGACGGGATGGCAGATGGCGATGGGCGCTGAGGAGGAGGACGAGTGGGACGGTGGCAAGATGGATCGCTGTCAGGAGTCCGCGGGATGGATGAGGACGGCAGGGAAGCGGTGGCGTGGAAGGGCGAAGTGTGGTAGCTTCGTGGCCCAAGCGCTGTCACTCCCAGGCAGGAGCTGCGACTGGCTCGAAATAGAAGGCGTCCTATTCCGACCTCCTGCGAGCATCCTCCCCGCCCATCTCTCTCCGTGCATTGGGGCGCACCGCAGACTTATTCTGTCAGAGCCACCGCCCTCGCGTGGCCGCCCGACACGCGGACATGGTCCCGCCTCTCGTGGCTGCATAAGCCGCTGTTGTACTGCTGCACGCGAGGTGTACGCGCCACCGTCGAGCGCGGGTGCCTTGGGAGGGGGGCGCGATGGACAGAGGCAAGGGCGGCGCGTCTGGTCGCGTCAGACGGGGCGAGATGAGCGTGTCAGAGCAGCCCCAAATGGTCGACGAATCTGCTGCTTCTGATTCTTCGGAAGTGGGCCGTATGTGCTGTCTGGATATTCCTGGTCCTGCTCACATAATATAGCTGTCCCCATCGTCTCTGCACTCCATGTTCGGTACAACCCAGCCTGGTCACATTTCACCCTCTGTCCTCTTCACCTCGGCCATTCCCGCCACTCTGCCCGGTGCCGCTAGCTCGCCTGCCCAGCTCTGCCCCGGCACAATTTATACCGCCCTTCTCGACATATTCCTTGCTTTTGGGTCCCCCCATCTGCCCGCCCTGCGCATCCCGTCGTCGTCCGGTGCATCGTGCTCGAGAGCCCTGCTCGCTGTGTATAGTTTCCTCCCTTGTACCCGGACGCCCACATGCCTCCCAGACCTGTCGTCAAAGAGCGGGCATGGGGTACCAGATACGACTCCCTTGGTTCTTGGTCCGAGTCTACGCCCCCTTCCCCCGCGCTGTCCACCAATTCTCCATCTAGTCCGTCCCATCATAGAGCCACATCCGTAGTCCACTCTCCTACCCTCGCCCATCGTACCCCCGAAAAACAGCTTAACACCAGCTTCGTTTCTAACCTGCACGAGAAGATGCCCCACGACGCTAGCATCTTCGTGGGAAGGTGAGCACCCAGTCTCTGTTTTCGCGCATATATGCTGATGCTATATCCAGTCTCCCGTCTCACATCGATCACAACGAGCTCACGCGCCTGCTCTCCGAGCATCTGGCCGAGTACACGGAGATCAAGAATGTCAAAGTCGTCCGCGACAACAAGGGCGGTGTTTGTGCCTTTGTTCAGTGCGAGGTAAGTGGATTTGGCATTTTCTCTACTCTAAATCAGTATTCTTATCACGAAACCGCTGTCTAGGACGCACCATCCGCCAATCGACTGATCGACGTACTGCAGACGCAGCCTCCTCGTCAGTTTATTGGCCGTTACTTGCGGTTCGAGCGTGCAAGGGCCTTCCGTACCCTTCTCGTATCTTATAGGTGCGCATATAATCCCTGTATTTGAATTTACTCGAGCTAATTATGTATCCAGGGCACCGACCCAATTCGTACAAGGGAAACTCATCTCTACTGAAGTTCCCACCGGTAGTACCGCTGTGGACGATCACATCATTACCCTCGAGCCCGCCGATGCCATGCGAATTTTCAGACCGCACCAGTCGAAGTAAGTACGCTGGTTATTGTGCCTCGTTGTATGCGCTGATGTGCGCTCCAGATATCTCGCTATCGCGTACAACGAAGAGGCCAAGCGGACCGACGCGGTGCCTTACGCGTACACAGATGAACACCACCCGGAAGATCCTTTCGCTGGAGATGGGTTCTTGCTTGCGCCGCTGAAATATGACGTGGAGGTACGATTCGCCGCCACTACGTGGTATTGTTGCTGAAATGGCTTTAGACCCTGACCGCACTGGTTTCTGCATTTGGCCCGATCGAACACTTTGGCGAATTCATTTTCCCCAGTACGTGTTCTTCATGTTGCCATATGTACGCCACTCAACGTCAACACTAGATCCCGACGGTCAAGATGATGATATCTCGGTGCAGGAACGCATACACCCACACGACGCACCTCGATCTCCCAATATGGCCACCGAGATCTGGGAAATCAAATGGAAACATCGTGAAGACTGTGTCTCTGCACTCATGGTGAGCGTTGCCTCAGACTTCCGTGAATTCTTCGTATTGACTTCCGTTATGCAGACTTTGCGTCGCATTCCACACATCACAGTCACCTGGGCTCATCAACAACTTAATCCCTCCCCCGGCTACGGAGGTGAATCTAGACTGTCCAGTCCGAACGACGTTACGCCTGTTCCTCGAGGCTTGCCTTTCATATCTCCTATCCGCTCGCAAGTGCCACCTCTATCGTACGCCGTGGGATCTCCCTCAGACTATCAAAGACCAAGCGCCATCCGCCCACTATTCTCCCCAAGCGGTACGGCGGACGCGTTGATCAGCCCGTTGAAGATCGGCCCGTCTATCTCTCAGCATCACCTCGCGCAATCCGAGAGCGGAGTCATCCCTTACTTTGTTCCGTTCCCACATGGCCTGCATAGTCCTGTTACTACCGAAGGTCCATTCTCGTCCACCGAGAGCTTGGCTCGCGACGGTGTTGGTTTCGTTGGGCCAAAGTGGTCGGAGTCGGATTTCCCTCCACTTCATAGCACTCCTAGCAGCAGGCCTCGTTCAGAAGACGGAACTGGGCCCTTGGCGTCCCCTTCTCCCTCTTCTAGTCTGTCCGTGCAGCCAGCTACACCTGTCCCTTCTAACGTCGCTGAGCAGGGCGAGGCGGGGAGTGTTCGCCCTGACGGAGTCTCACCAGCCCACTCTCCCCGTGTGGAGACTCAGCACCTTGGATCTGACGAAGGCCAAGAAGTGATCGTGACTCCTACGACGGAGCAAGCACTCTCTACGCTCTCTCCGATCACACCGTCGTCTGCTCCATCGTATCCTCCTACTCCTCAGAGCGCGTCGCATGGACCAGGATATGGTGCGGCGGCGGACACTATCCCAGAAACTCCCTACAACCTGACTCCGAAGAGGATGAGTGTCCATGGTGAGGTGCGAGGCCAACACGGACCCGACGGACCCAAGCACTTCGACCCTTTTACGATCTTCGTCGGAGGTCTGGACATGTACGGAACGAACGTGTGGGACGAAGTCCGGCTCAGAACCATCTTTAGCAAGTATGGTGAGATCGAGGATATCCAGATCGTTCGTCCGTGTACGTACATCTCAGTCGTCGTCGGTGGATGATAGCTTATGGTTTTGCAGTGACGAAACGTTCTGCGTTCGCGTTCGTTAAGTTCAAACTCCCGGATTCTGGTCCGCGTGCTGTGGCGGGAGAGGTAATGTCCAGTCTATGCCTCATGACGTTCGTGTTCGCTGACGCATCTATGCAGCACAACCGCCTTCACGATGGTCACCAAATTCGTGTCCAGCTTCGCGAAAACAATCTTAGCAAGAGCCCGTGGAAGTTTGCTCGTGGTAGAGGCAGAGTGTTCTCTTCTACTCCTTCCGAAGGAGAGAATGGCTATCCAGGGCCTCGCAATGACACCTCGAACGAACAGGGCGGTATAAACGGCGCAGAGCATACCCAAGGCGGTTTCCACACACGCGAATCCACCTTCTCTGTCTATCATCCCTCGGCCGACCACCCTGCAGCGCCACCGATATCCACATCCTTCCCGTACGCAGGTGTAGCTCACAACCTGCCGTCTCCCGAAACACCCAGCGTGTCGAAAGAGCGGTCGGTGGGGTACCACCCTGCGCGTACGCATTCTTCCAGCACCAACACATCAATATCCCCTTCTCCGTCGACGATCAGTCAGTCACATGCTCCCTTCCCTGGCGCCATGTCTCAGTACCCTCTCCACATGGCTATGGGCTTCTATCCGAGCCAGCAATGGATGCAGCCGTATCCGCAGTACCCATACCCTTACGCGTTCCTTCCACCGGGGTATGTGGCGTCGCATTCTTCGACTCCGGATGGCACTGGTTTTCCAGCCGGTCCTCATGCTGGGTGGGTGGCTGTGAACGATGCGCAAAAGGTATGCATTTACGTAGCTTCATGAATTGCCATGCTGACTGGAGGTGCTCGTTGTTAGAATGCCTCGTTTCCTATTGACCGCGAGCAATCGCCCATGGCGTATGGTCATCCTGTCACCCAACCTCCCTTGCGTCCCACCGGGTTCATGCAGGGAGAGCAAGGCTTGATACCCGTATATCAGCCCGACGCCCTCAACCGATACATGACCACGGGCGGACAATCCGACTCACCTTCTGGTCAAGCACCGGCTCACCAACCTCCTGCCGTATGGCCTCAGTACGCCCATGTGCCGATGTACCCCTACATGTACTATCATCCTCCTTCGATGGCTCCTCAAGCCATCGCCACCCAAGCAGGGCCTGCTGGGCAAAGTGGCGCATGGACCGCCAATTCCTCCGTCCCCTACCACACTCAGTACCAACCCCCGCCCCAGGCGCAGATATCTACCCCTCAATCTTCTACCCCTGCTCCCAACTCAACCATTCCATTCCCAGTCCGCCTTCCCACTGGAGCGGTACAGATGCCGCCCCAGCAGTACTGTGGCTTTCGTCCCGCTACGACTCCTGGTCGACGCTACCAGCGTCGGGACCCCCGACCAGGCGGCATGCGGGAGTCTTCTTCTCCTCGCTCCTACAGGGCCGATAACAGCGATGCTTCCCTAGACAATCAAGGTGCCTTTGGTTCCCAGCGACATGGTACTGCGATGCGATCCGTATTTCCCGGTCACTGAATGTGATGCAACGATAACTGATACTTGTGGCCCGTCAGACCTCAGAACTCAGACTTCAGGATTCGATTCCACCTGTTCTCTCGTTCGTCTTCCTTCCTTCTTCTCGGACTCCGTCCTCGGTTGTAAGGTCCGCTTTCTGTTGACATTGTGAGCCGTTACGTTCGGACTGTGATATCATGATATGTATATGATAGGTCGTGCATTTGGTCCTCTCCCTTCCTCATTTGGGCTCGGACACGTTCGATAATAATATAGGCTGCGTATGTATTTATACTCTTTTTATTCGTTCAGATTGTGTTCGGTATCGTTTCTTTGCGTTGGAATGACATGGGCTGCGTTCTCCTACCAAAGCTGCTCTCGGTCATCGGGGACCCGACAAGGATGCATACTTTTGACACCATAGGGTGGGGGAACGAAACAAAATCTGTGGCCACTCGCCGAAGGGTCTAAACAGAATATGCTCTAAGGCTGCCTGCAGGATTCAGCGTGTACTATGTTGTGATAAATCACTTTTCCCTGAAAGAGTTCTGCATCGAAAATGACATACCAAACACGTACGACATCAGGCAGGATAACAGTGATCTTCAGCCAGACGCTCTGCTGCCAAGTACCCTAGCGATGCTGCTAGGGCACTCGTAGCGCCTCTCTGCCTCACGCCGACTCTACGACTTATAAAGTCATCAATTATGCCGTACCTGCTCTATTGCACCAGGACCCCCATCTCGCTCGTCGACCTCCTTGCTTTTCACGACCTCTCATGCCCAATAACGACCCTCATGACGCATCCCTCGACGTGAAAGTCGACGTTGCGGAAGCGGATCCGATCTCCGAGCCCCCGCCTTTGGTTATCGTGGAGGGTTTCTTGGGAGGGTTCGGGACGCAGACGCGATGGGGGGATTTTCAGAATCATTGGCATGAGGATTCTGTGGCTGGGAGTTCGAAGCAGCGTAGAAGAGCTATTTTTGTCAGGTGCGTTCTTGCTTGGATCTCCCTTGAGTGTTCTGTCTCAGTGTCTGAATATCGTTGGGCGAATGTAGTGCTGGGCCTGTGAGCTCTCTGCATGACCGGGCTTGTGAAATCTTCTATGCCCTTGTTGGTGGTACAAGTGAGTAGCCAGTCAGAATCTGATACCATGTGCAACCCGTTGATTTTTCTGCAGTCGATTACGGAGAAGAACATGCTGCTGAACACGGTCATGCTTCTCGTTACGGCAGGACGTACGAGAGTGGTCTATATTCGGAGTGGTCGAAAGATAGACCCCTGCACTTCTTGGGACATTCGTTTGTGAGTCTTTCATACGTCCTAGCAGTATCTAATGTTGAGACCATCGTATGCAGGGCGGGCCAACGGTGATCAAGTTGCAGTGGCTTTTGAAGAATGGGTTCTTTGGCGAGGCTTACGGTCCTGATATGATTTTGTCGGTGAACACAGGTACGTGGACTTGACCCTTCCTTCCAGGACGTGTAGCTGATCTCTTGAAACATTGGCTAGTATCCTCTCCCTTCCGTGGTACAACCATCGTCTACTTGCTCGGTGAACGCGTCGACGCCGCTCCCGAGGTCCGCGACTGGTCCGTCGGGTCGCTGATCAGCAAAGTCGTCCACCTAGTATCGTACTTCGCGCCATGGACAGCGGCATACATGGACTTCCACACCGAGTCGAGGCATTTTTCGTACGAGAAGATGTCGTTCTGGTCGTTCCTCAAAGTGATGTGGAAGAGCGAGTGGGGGACGAGTAGAGATATCGCGCCGTACGACGTCACGTACGCAAGTATGGATGAACGCGAAGCTGAAGGCGAGGGGAAGGTGAACCCGAATACTTATTATCGGAGTTATGCTGCTACTTGGGTGAGTGAAATTCTTGTAAGTCCTACGAAGGAATGATGTTGACGATCTATGCAGTCCAGCATGCAGAACGGGAAGTTCCAGCCTCCCGAGAAGGATTTCTGGGATGAACCGGTGTTGTATTATTACTCTCCAAGCATGGCCGCCTTCGATTTCAGCGTACTGCGGCCTGTTCCCTCGTTTGTCGAAGCCATGGGTGATAAACTCAAGCCAGACGTGGAGGGCTCAGAAATGTATCGCGAGAACGATGGTGTCGTCCCTCTCTTCTCTCAGTTCCACTCATACCCGTGCAAGTGAGTGGGTCTGCAGAGCTCCGCTGAGGTCATCGCATTGACATCTTCTTCAACAGGCAAACTACATGCGAACATTTTATGCACGCTGATATCACGAAACCTCCGGCGGATGAAGACGCAACGGACACGACTAAGTCGAAGATCTTGCCTGAGGCGGGCAAATGGCACGTTTATGAGCTACGAGAATCCCACCATGGTACGATCGCTCCCACTTGGCGGGACACGCCACGGCAGCGCGGGTTTTGGAAAGAGCTTGGACAGTGGCTGCGGGACGTCGACGAGGCGAGCCACCAGCACAGACGGTAATTGACTTCGGTTTCTTTCATGTGTGATACCACCGAGATACCCCCAGTTGTCGTGTTGTTGTGACCATAACGTTATCTGTGTATATACCGTGTATTGAGATTGTGTATAACAAATCGTTCTTTGGAGCAGGTAGTATATCAAGAGCAGACAAGGTCTGTGGGTTGGATGGTGTCTGCCACTGGATAGTTCCAGAAAGACAGCGCGATGATGATATACACTCCTGCGATGTCTTGATGAGATGTTGTAGGAAGACAACGAAGGGAGGTACACACCAATGAGGACGAAGCCGCTCATCCAATGCGATTTGCCGTCTTCAATGGAGAACTTCACGATAAGGACGGACAAGAATAAGCACTGCAACAACGTGGTCAGTCAGCGTAGCCTCATGACTGAACGATACTGAAGTACACACCATAGTCTCAATGGGGTCGAACAACAATGTCAACGGTTTCCCCATACCCCACGCCACAAGGATCAACAGTGGAATGACGAACAGCGCGATTTGAATGCAGCTGCCGACGGCGACTGACATGGCAAGGTCAAATTTGCCCTTGCGCGCGACGACGACCGCCGTAGCGTGCTCAGCAGCATTACTGATGATAGGGATGACTATCAACGTGAGCCATTCCTTGGACACCGATGAGTGCTCGACCATGCCATTCAGTGAGGACACGAGGTTCTCAGCGGTGACGTAGGCAAGAATGGTTGAAGCGACGAGGATGCTTATGGAGGTAGGGATGTTGATGCGGGGTGTCTCAATGTGATCATGGCCACTGGCGGGATCAGCGACCGGGAGGACGGGGGAGGTAGAACCAGGGAGCGGCTTGCCATGTTTACGCTGGGACGCTGGGTAGGTGTCCACGAACAGATGATTGTGCGAGTAGAACTGGAAGAAGAGGTACGCAAAGTAGCTACGGCAAGTGATCAGTGCTTGAAGAATCCACTAACAAAAGAGACTCACATGAGTATTAGGATGATGGCACTTCCGCGGCTGAGTTGCAGCAACAGAGGCCCTTCTTCTCTACCCAGTCTGTCACCCAGATACTCGTGCTAGTGTGTGACGATGTCAACGACATGACCATTTTTAACATGGCAACGACTTACGAAAGCGGAAGGTACCAGTAAAGAGATGACCGAGACCGTCATGAGAGATGAGTTCAGTTGGGCAGCTATAGGCTGAAACTCCTGTTGATGGAAGCGAAAACCGCCCACTGAGAAAACGGTCAACGAAAGGCTAGAAAACGAGTCGTTGAACTTACCGAGGAACGCCATACCGAGGACCAGCAGCAAGTTACTCAGGAGACCGCCTAAGAGGGAGCTTTGAACCAATGACAGATCGCACTACAATGGGAAGGGTGTCAGGTAGTGCAGCATTAGATCATGGAGAATCGAAAGCCGACCTTCTTCAATGCGATTCCAGCGATGATCATCTCGACGATGTTGCCAAGCGTAGCATTGAGCAAACCACCTACGGCTTGGCTGGTGCGAACGGCAATCTGTTCAGTGCCGAGCCCCAGTAAAGCAGCAAGGGGAAGGATGGCTAGAGCAGAGAACACAAAGACTATAGTCGCATTCTGGTGGGTGTAGTGCAATGCCCATGAAACAGGGATCAGCAGCAAGCAGATGTTGAGTGGCGAGTATCTAATTGCTGCTACCACAGAAGCTTTGTATCCGGGCGCGGGGCCGACCTTGTGCGTGGGGCGGAATAGGATCTTGAGGCGGTCCATGTGGCGGCCAGAGCTGTGTGATTGCGATTCGCACAAGATGGTCGGCGCGGAACTGACCGCGGTCACGGGCACTTTCTCTCCGATGGCATCCTCGAAAGATTGTATCGTCGAGTGCAAGGTGGACACACGTCGTTCCAGGCCATGACCTCTGTCGTTACCGACGCGCTCCTCGGGGATCTCTAGATGGGTAGGAAAATGACGGGGGTGACTTCCAGGGGGCTCATCTTCATCGTCGGGGACAGCAAGGCGTGGTGAGGGCAAGTCATGGTTGCTCAATCCTGACGAAGACGGTGTTGTTCCCATTCAAAAGTTGGGGGTGACGGAAGTCGAAAGAACGGGGGCGACGCGGATGGGGCCGTTTTATAGATCTTGGAGTTCTGCAGATATCTCGGCTCTCTTGGAAGCTTAGACTTGGCAGAACGCCGGACCTCGGCAACACATGGACTGAGCAGCGAATCCTGGGCACAAGATACCGAGTCAACTAGTCATGATGCATGACCGCCCCGAGTTGCCACCCAAGAGGCTTGACCGGGGGATATGAGTAACCTGAGAAGTAGCTGAGACTTGGAAGCGGAGTGCATGCAGTCGGCTGAATTGCCCTTGGAACATAGTGACCTGAGGTAATGAGCCCGTCCAAATGCTGCATTTCGATTGAACAGATAAATAGTATTCCGTTCATCCTTCTAGATAGAATGAAGAGCATACTCATAGCATGTGTTCTAACCCTGATATCAGCCAGATGAACGTCTCAGCTCGCCACTTCTCCGGCCCTCCAGGCTACTCCGGTATATTTCCAATTCCTCGATGATGTTTGTCAGCGCGTTCAGTTCCCAGCGTCCGTACACAAACCCGATGTAGAGCATTGTGGTAGAAAGCCATGCGAGGAAAATGGTGAGGACCATGAATATGGGGTTGATCCAAGAACTAGGCAACCATGCCGAGCCAATGATGATGACCAAGAGTAGGAGAAGACAGACAGCAAACACGCTGAGATGGAGGCGTGCCTGTGACTGCGCGAAGCGATAACGGGCCGTCAAGGACACGAGTGTGGAGGTGATGAGGTCAGAGGAGAGTGTCGGTGGCGGCGCGGGGTTCGGATTGGGTACTGATGTGAGGACAAAAGATGGACTCCGTGGCTCTGCCGGAGCAGGAACATAGGTTTCGTCTGGGTTGGTCACGTCGGCTCCTGGAAGGGATATTTCGAAGGTAGCCTCTAAGCCAAAATGGTCTGAGTATGAGAAATTGCATCCCGGGACGGGATCTGTGAACACGACCTTAGAGTCGATGCACGTGAGGATCGGAGTGCGGTCGCTGGCTGGAGGACTGCTCGGCTGTCGATAGAAAACATAATCCAGACGCTTCCCTTGGAACTTCCGCGCGTACGGTTCCAAAGGCTTGCCTGCGGAGTAGAAGTTGAGTGGAGAGTCGGCCGTGACGCCGAAAGTGTGGATCGCTTCTGATGGTGTAGGGATAGTATTTCCTGACGGCGGGCGTGAGGAAGGATGTGAGTCAGACCATGCGTCCTTCAAGGATGCATGCTCGCGAATGATCTTCATCGGAGGAGCGGTCGGGACACTATTGAAGTCGCCAGCAGCAATAACATAGCGACCTACTTCCGCGGCTTGTCTCGCTAGTTTGGCAAATTCCCAAGCATTGACCAAACGATGAGCCTTGTGATGGTCAGGGCCTTCATCTCCTCCCTTTGCGAATAGCTGCAAGGAGTAAATGTGAACACCAGCAGCGAACGTATGACTTAAACGCGACTGACATGTGTGTTGTAGATTTGCACTTGGCCAAGGATAGGGTGCGCCACCAGAATACTCGCCGCTGCCTTGCCGACGAACCAATCGCCGTCTAGGATATCAATTGGGGTGCCATTCAGAGAGTATGGGTGGACAGTCGCAGCGAGTATGGGGTATTTGGAGAGCAAGACGAGACCAGCTCCTAGCGCTCCACTGGAATGCCCATTTGAATTAGCGAACTGTGGACAACGCGAATGACGGGATAGGAAGCACTCACCTATAGAAGAACTTGGAATACGGGAGGCGACTCGCGACCGACGCACGAACATGCTCATAATCTGCGAAGACCCAAAGCTCCTGCAGTGCGATGATGTCGTAGTCCGAAGCAGCAAGTGCGTCGGCAATGGCAGCAATTCTCTGCTTTCGGTGTTTGGCAACGTACTTGAGGCCCCTATTGAAGTGGTCAAATCTCCACCTCTGTCGAAGTAAATGGGGTCAGAATACAGACCAGCAGTTGAGAGTGAGCAGGCGAAGTCGCTTGTCCGCCTCCGACATGGATGGCCAAAGGTAAGTTGGGAGAAATGTAAACGCCCGCAAGCTCTCCCTCCTCTCGACCGTCACATCACTCCAAGCTTCTCCTGGGCTCCTCCTCACACCCATATTCCCATAACCTCGCACGACCGCCTAGTCGCGTTGTGCTGTGCCTCCTATAGATTCAAGATGAACAGGAGGGTTACATTCGAGTCGATACCACTGCACAGCGCGTCAGTATGGACGACAACACGACTTCCACGGTGCCACCTCGATTCCTCAGCACCTCCCTATGTACCTCCAGACCTCTGCGTTGAGCCTAAAGGCGCTCCAAGATGTACACGAAGTGCTGCACGGCTGGTGCATGGACACCTTCCTTTCCTTGTCCTGAGGGCGCGTCGACGGACATGACCTCTCGAATACGCCAATACATGGACGCGCCTCCAAGGAAACCATCGGACGCCTTGCTTTTTAGGAACTCGAAACGACTGCTGGAGTAGGAGAGCGCGATCCAGATACCCCCTGGTCCGACCACAGCAGCGAGATGAAAGGCTAATAGGTCGACAGGGTCGATAGCCAATGGTTCGTTGGTCGTCACTATTTGGGAAGCCAGCACGGAGAGAGTGGGGCAACAGGTGCTCGTGCCTGGCCTGATGCTTTGATGGTCTGGAGGTCGAGATGGATGTCGTCTGCGCAGGAAATGGCGTCGGAGGTGCTTTTGTCGATGACCATGTCGAAAGAAGCGGTGCCTTGCGCCTTCACCCCAGAGTCCAGTTCGTTCGTCTCCAATATCTTCTCTTCTATATCTCTCCAATCCAACATGTTTGTCGTCTCCCATCGTACGGCACCTGCGGAGTCTGGTTGTGACCGTCCGTGCACTACCGTACCGCTTCCTCCGAAAAGTCCGTATTGACGATGATCCCGTTGGGCAGATCTTCGCCATAGGTGTCTTGATAAGTAGCGAATATACGTTGAGACAGGGTAGATGTGCCCGCTCCTATGTGCAGTGTCCGAAGCACTCGTGAACGTTGTTTTGTCTTTGCGCGTTGAAGGTGTGCTCGAAGATGAGGTATAATCGTGTTTTCACCATCTCCTAACCACTCGAAGTGATCTTCGTGTTGGAAGCGTTTCGTCCAAAACGATTCCAGGTGGTATTGAGGAGGCATGACGTGTTGGCAGGTGTACTTTGAATGGCGCAGAGTCGTTCGATAGGAAGAATCGACGAGTCGAAGTGAAGATTTGCTCAGAGATAAATTCTCAGCGCTCGGACGCGCACTACATGATGCAGCCGTGATTATATGATGTGAATTCTACAACCATGTATCCCATTACATTTTACGCGTAAATCCCTGGAGGACGTGAAGGTTCGTTTTGTACATGCACTAGAGAGGGCCGGGGAGGTCGAGATAGCGAACTTCGTGCTCAGACTTCTTCGTGCGCTCGTAGTAATGAATGCCAGTGGTGTTGGAGCAAGAGGATGGCGTGACGGAGTCCAAAGTCTTGTAGTGACCGAATTGCTCCTGCAAGATGCCGATGTCAGTTATCAGGACAGGAGGTAGAGAAAGAGTGAATGTACGTACAGAACCGAGAACGTGATGCATGTACCAGACCTCGGAGAGGACGGTTCCGTTGTGGGTGCAGCCAAGGTAAGGGATCGCACCAGTCTGAGACCTCAAAGCGTTGGTGAGCTGGGAAAGAGGGTAAGTGGTCTTGTTGGAGGGAGTGATACCAAAACTGCAGGGCGTGCTTCAGTGATCTGGCAAGGTTCACGACGGAGAACGACTTACGCGGCAAGCATGTCGTAGGTAGGATACTTCTTGAATGCACGAATGGCAGCATCGAAGAAATCAATCACGTCTTGGTTCTTTTTGTATCCAGGTCCGTAGCAAGCCACATCGAAGGTAGAGGTACAAGTCGCGTGCTTGGAAAACTCATGAGCCCAGAAGGCGGCGTTGGTACCACCTTGGTTGATCCAGTACTTCTCCACTGCAGGAGAATTATTATCAGATTAACTCATAGAGAGTGATGACGCACTGTAGTCGAGGAGGTCGAGACGCTTGAAGCTCTTGATGAAAGTGTCCACACCAGGGCCCTTGTACTTGGGTACAGTGACATTGTTAGGGAGAATGGCGGGGTCGGGAGCAGGGTCGTATTGCCTCTTCAAGTCGCAGTAAGAGGCGAAGCTACCGTCACAGTTATCGGGCCACAAGCCATGGAGTGTCCAGCTGGCTTTGGGGAGGAGCTGACCTTGACGTTCAAGTCCGGTGTAAGTGGACCAGAACTGTGTCTGAAGGACTGAACAGCGTGTCAATTCACAGGCGATACAATGTGATGATAGAAAAACTTACCAAGACCACCGGGAGTGGGAGAGCAGCAGGTGTTCTTGATGGCAGTCGTGTTCTCGCAGGAGTAGGTCGAGGGTTCATTCACGCATGCCTGCAAATTGGGGTACACATTGGGTACCTCGAGGAGGTCACCGATGAGACCAGCTTGAGCGGCGGAAGAAACGGCGAGAACGGCGAGGATCCCTGCGAGGATGGCCATGTCGACGACTTGTCAAGTTGTCTGAGACTTCGAGAGTGGATGCTCTGAGGATCAGCCGAAGTTTTTTCGAGACTTTATAGAGTGCGCCAGGGTGCATCAGGTCGGTCAGCACGGGCGGACCGAGCGAACAAACGTGCAACGGCTGCCGACGACGTTGGCCGTCTAAAATCCGGAAGTCCATATGGACAGTGTCCTGATTGCCTGTGGGCGCACGTCGCTCAGCTGGTTACAGTTCAGTTCAGTACCTCGTGATGAACTGTACACAGCTTTGACGAGAACTTGGTCTATCGTCGACTTCCTAGACGATGTGATGGACCTGGTCGATATGTTATTCGCCCCTTCCCTCCCTGTTACCGGTGGTGTGGTGTGGTGTGGTCGCTGCCAGTGGGTCACAGTAGAGTCTGAGAGTCAACATGATGGTGGTGAGTATCATAGACGTGCCGCCCCGCGCTTGTCGATACGGCAGCACAAGTTACTGGCTCGGCAGCAGCCCTCGGCTACATACTTGTTGTCTTGGCACCGTATCTCCTGGCTGGTCTCAGCTCCTTGGAGAAGCAACGTGCAAAAGAGTGATGGGACCATGTTGTGGTTCGGAGATGGCTGTCATCTGGTGGACGCGCCGCCCGCTAGCCGTGCTGGCAAATTTGCGTGCCGCCTCAGTACACCGCATGCCAAGTGATTCTTCCACATTTGCAGCAGATGGTATACTGCGGTGTAGAAGAAACTTTAGATAGCATATGATGAAAAATCAGGCACACTCCGAACGTATACGAATACATGTACAGCCAAATACTCGCCGAAGATTTCGTCCCGGATTCTTTATCGTCCTCGTCAGTCTCGGACGAGTCAACTTCTGTGTCCAACACCGCTGCTCTACTCCTTCGTCCACTGCTTCGTCAATTTGAAAGCCCTCTGCTCGGTGTCCACCACTTGCCCCATGATCTGCTCCCGCTGGGGTGCATTGAAAGCCGCTTGGAACTCTGGACGGCTTGCGAAATCACCATCTGCCCATTCATGAACGGCGAGGTACTTGCACGGAGACTTCTTCTGCTTTGCCGCCGCCACGCCGACATACCCCGCCTCCCTCAATCGAAACAACCTTGACCTAACCCACCCCGGACACTTCGACAGCAGCGGGATCTGCACCTCCAAGGAATACTTCAACAGCTCGTCCTCTGCGCCCTCTTTGATCTCCAATCCCATGAACAACATCACCGGCGCCGCCTTCTTCGGATCGAAGAGGGAAGAGGGGGGAGTGACGGGAGACTGGTCGTAGAGGTCATAGATTCTTCTGTCAAACAGTTCGCTTGCTGCAAATATCTTCTTCTCCCGCTCACTCCGCGTCTCGGCAAGGGTAGTGTAGGGTGGAATGCGGGTGTCCTCGAACGACGTCAGGTCGTAAGCCGCGCCGTAGCGGGGCGTCTTCCCGTCGAGGGCCTCGAGACGTACCCAGCTTTTGAATGTGGGCGTGTCGACTCGGAGGGGGACGTGCTCGTTGTTGTACCAGTCGTTGAAGAGCTCATCAGAGACACCGGCGCCGGGCTCTGCGAAGACGACAAGGTAGGCAGGAGGGGACATCGTCAAAGATTGTGGTGCGAATGAGTTCTGACTATCTGCAGGAGAGCTATTTATCGACTCCACCAACTATGTCTGTATGTCTCCGCTTTCACACACAATCCCTTCCGTTGCCGGTTATCCGAAACAACCACATCGAATCTGACAGATCAGGAGACACCTGGCAAATACAGTCTCGAGTATAGTTCAAGGCACGGCTACAAAGCCGTCGGATTACCGACGTACATTTCGTTGTTGGATGAATTCGTTACCCTACACATCCGATCCTGTCCTTACACATGACTACGACTGCGAAAGAGAAGACACAAATTGCCTCCTGCGAATGAGGAAGAGCTTGAGAATGTTATCAGAGCAGCCACATTTGGGGACCTCGAAACAACGACATCGATTGGAAGCAAAGCAGACGAGCTCGGATTCTGTTTCGACAGCATACACATACAGCACTTCCAGAGAGACAGTGTTCAGTTCGATCGCAGAACATACGCCAGATTAGTCCCAGATCAAGAACAGCCGCGAGAGCAGATTGGCAGGAGAAGACTTCGAGGTCAAGCAGGAGACTCAGTCGAAGAGCAACGGCAAGTAGCAAGTATCCCAGGTATCACACGTCGGCCCAGCCACCCTACCCTCGTCAAGCTTGTATGATGCTTCGCTTTCCGGTCGGTCCGGGCTGTCCACCAGTTTCGCTACACGCTCCTCGGCGCGACCTGCAGCAATCAGGTCAGCGTACTATCCAAACAAAAGAATCATGAGATGATATAACAAGAAGACGCATACCTTTGCGCAGAAACATCCGAGTTGCAGAAGCATGCGACAGAATATGCCCTCCGATAGGCTTCAAGGCACCACCGGCAAGGCAACGAAGGTCATTGTCGCGCCAGGATCAGCTGTGATGAAAGCCATGAGCGATTCGCGGTGAGTGAATAAAGAGACCCGCCTTACATTGGACTTGGTTGGTGAGCAGAATGGCCATCTGGAGAGAAATACCGGTCAGCATTGCGGAACAGATCATAACTTGACTGCTAGAACGGTCGAACGTTATATTCCTCGGATAATTTGCTGAGTTTTGAAAGCATCTGCACGACATTATTAAGGCAACGAACCCTGGGCCGAGTGGCGTGTATCATACCTGTGCAAGCTGTAGGGGAAATCTCAGTAAAAAGGTCGCAACCTGCTTGTATAATACGCACTTTTTGCTGTCTCTCGCTCAATTCCCCTCTACCGGAATAATCAGTGCGGAAGCATGCCATAATACTATCCACAATCTGTGCCAGAGTTATGAGAAGTCGGTCCAGAGGCACAACGACACAGGACGTACCAGTAGACGGAAGTCCTTATCTTCAGCAAACCGTATCGAGCACTCATTGATCAATTCCATCTGTGAACCTGATCTAAGCCGACATGTGAGACACGCATACGAACCGGGCTTACTTGATGTTCGCTGTTATATGCTCTGGCTGTGACAGACATGAGATGTTGTCAACATGCGGTCTTCATTCACTTACCATACAGGATGTTCTCCAACGCCATGTCACCGTTGACACCGAAGCGATCTGCAATGGCGCGGATTCTGTCTGGACGAAAAGTACCCTCCGTGTCTATATATGCGACCTTATCCGTGAAGGAAGACGATCAAATGACATACGCATTGACATAGAAAGCATATAATCACCTTTCCTGCAGCACCTCCCATGTCCGGGGGAAGTTGAGCGACTACACTCATTGTATGCGCCATTTGGGTTTTGCCGGTCCGATATTCACCATACACTTGAAAGAAAGTCATTGATTCGTAACCTATTGGTGCTCAGGCCTTCGGCGTACCTTCAGTGATCGACTGGGATGTGAGGCCGCCTATAAGGAGATATTACAGGTCAGAACTCGGTAGGATGCCTCTTCAAGTCCGGAAAACGCACCTCCAAGCATGGTATCAACAGCTTTACTACCTGTGCTAATGAAGAGAACCCTCTTGCGCTTCTCTTGGATTTCGAGCCCAGTCGCGAAGGAGGAGCCCTAGGTTCGCGTTAGTCGAAACGTTACATCGAGCTTGAGCGGACGGCTCTACCAAAATCTTATGTGCAGCTTCCTGACTTGAGATGAGCATATAACAGCTGTCGTGGAGAAAAAACAGCGTGCCTTGATCTTTTCAACTTTCGCTTCGGACATTCCCTGCAGAAGCTGTGAGCATAATGAGGTGGGTGCTTGTGAACTCAACACTTGAACCTTGATCTTCAGCATCTGGCGACGAGTTGTCATGTTCACTCCCGATACAGTATTGATCGCAGCGGCCTAAACTATATGATCCCTTGCATAATCGAGTAAGGACCACAAGGACTCACTTTGAGCTTCAGAATATCTTGCATGTTGATGCCCTGTGAGCGCTGTCAGCGAATCGTGGCATTCTATGCAAAGAGCGTGCAGTACATGTTGTTGGAGCTCATCAACATTATCGAAGAATGGAGTCTAGTACGTCCATGCCCATGTCAGTCACGGTGCAGACAATATCAAGTTTACCGCACAGAGCTCACCTCATCTATATCCTCTCCGGGAGCTGGGCTTGGAGCTCTAGAAGCAGTCGGTTGTGCAGTAGATGCTCTAGCCATGGTGTGCTCGAGTTCACGGCGAGGTCACGAGCTTGGTCACAGTCGATGAGGGCAGAAATGTAGCCGGCATGCTTGGCTTCGACTGAGGCCATAGGCAGGTTTAGGGCAGGCTAGATCGCGTTGCGCCGGGCACGTGACGCGTACGCGACTGCTGAGAAAGCCTGAGATTGAAAGAGCACCCGGCGCGGCGAGTTTACGATCGCAATATCATACTTCCACTACTTGTTGATTCGCTGAAATCGTTGCTTACTTGCGTAGTATATGCATGGTCATATGCTACTACAATGCGATGAATGGTCTCTGCTCAAACGCGATAATCTACGTTTCAGGCGACGAGCGCATAGTACAGCGAATGGATTATAGCCCATCATACTTACTCCCATTGACCCAAAACCCAGCCACTCAAAGAGCTATGCTGGCCGTAGTTTAAGAGAGCGCAGGGTTATTCTCTGCAAAGTACTCATGGTTGTCTGCGTTCATGATGGCCTCGTTAGGGTTAGACTTAGCCAGGCTCTTGGCATCGGTTTGGCCGTAGACGTAATCCTCAGTGCCAGCGTTGCGCGTGAAATGCGAGCTCTATAGCGCAATCAGTAACGAACTTAACGTGCATGTGTACGAGACTTACCTCGTGGACAAGAGTTCCGCCCTTGGAGTCGGTTCCAGTGACGGGTGCTTGCCAGAATGCGCCACATAAGTAAACGTGACCGAAGCTGTATAGGAGTGAGTTACTTCGTCATAAACTTTCTGAGGTGGAACTGACTCGTCTGCGTAGACATATGCATAGGTGTCGGACTCTGTGCATGTGCAATCGAAATGGTAGGTCGTGTAATCATTGCCGTTAAGGTTGGTGTAATGTGAGAGCACTGTGGAATGACGAGACGAGGTATATGATCCAAACCAGGTCGTAAAGCGACTTGTCGAGGACGTGTGGGTTTGCAAGTACCTAGATGGGACTTAGCTGGAGCTCTGCCTCGTGCAAAGAATGACTCACGATAAAGCATTCTTCACATATGTCTGTGCAGCGGGAGCAGCAGAATTCAGTTGGCTTTCCTCAGACGACGAACATCCTGATATACCGGTCAGCCCAGGAGGCAGCAGGAAAACAAAGCATAAGGACTTGCCTGTGAATGTCGCACGCTTGGTGAGAACTGCACGAGGCACTGCTAGTTTGCCGCTGAGCGCGGTAGAGTGTGCTTCCGCGTCAGCGTGAATCTGCACCGCGTGCTGCGTGCTTGGGTCGACGTAGAAAAATCCATTTTCGACCTCAACAGTGTATGGCCCAGCACCAGACGAAGTGAAGTTGTAGGCACGCGACACTGCAAACAAGCGATGAGAAATGCGGCAACGGCACGAAGTACTTGTGCGCCTGACGATCGTGTTCAACGTCTATAGACTGGCCTGGTGCGAGTATCGTGAAGGCTTTATCGTCACCAATCTTGATCGCCGTCTCGGGGACGTATTTAACCTGATAAAAAATTAGCCACGCGTACTCCTAGATGCATGAGATGGTCACCTTAGCCCCAGTGAACGATGGAACTGCTCCAGTCTCATCATGAGCGATGTTGAAGGTCTCAGTTGGCATTTGAGACAGAGGACCGTTCGGGTGGTTGAGCAGCTTCAAGGTTTCGTCACCAGTGTTGGTAACAGTGGCAGTGACCTTGAAGTTGTCGACGCCATCTACGACTGCAGGGCCGCCGACATGAACAGACAGGCCTGGAAGGGCGCTGACCGCAACAGCAGAGGAGACAAGGGCCAAAACGGCTGAACGAATGGTGGAGGAGGACATCTTCGGTAAGAGGTCTTCTCGAGAGGTCACCGTGGAGGTCGATTACCCTTGGTAGTCATAGCTTCATGATCGCGTCCTTCTTATGCGATGCGTTCGGCCCACTGGATCGACTCTAGAGTCTGCTGTCGCAATCATCGCGCGTTCACTTCCCTCATGAGCTTACCCGTAAGGCCTAATGGAAGCATGGTGAGCTCGTGCAGAACACCGTGCCAAGACAACATTTCGCCACTTATTGACTTGTACACCGTATGAGAATCCGCAAGAATCGAACAGTTTCTTGTGAACCATGCTTCTGTGAAGGCCGTACAGTATCATCTGGCGTGATTGGGATCAAGAAGCTCTGATCAGCTGAATGAGCGACTTGACCCACTTACCGTTGCCAACACGTGTACCGGCGAGTGACACTCCATAAGTAATGGACAGGTTTGATACAGCAATAGTGCCATAAAAGACGATCTCTTGCATGATACTGCCATAATGCTAGACCGAAGTGGAGAACGATGCATGTGCATCTCGTAACGCGCGGCTCGGTGATTGAGATGCACCATGATGATAGCCACAAGGCTTCTGAGCTATCGCCCGAAGTAAAAGGCTGGGCACATATGCAATTGAAGAGACTGTTTCCGAAGCTTTTCCTGTAAAAAGACGCAAAGAAAGCCACCTATAGTAGTCCATTGTAAACGCGAGCAGGATTCGTACTCACCCACTCTGCCAGTGGCCGATATAGACAACAATGATCATGTCAATGCCATGGTTTATCCGTCGAGCAACTGGCGACCGAGTTGTGAGCCAAGCTGAAATTCGCAGTAAGAGCGAGGTCCTTTTGATTTTGAAGAACTCAAAAACTTGCAGCTGGCAGGTGTGCAGGTGAGCAGCAGTCTGCCGCGCGCTAAGCAGGCGACGTGGCCGGCGGCAAACTCCGGGTGACCGACGCGCCCCCGGTTCCGAGCCGCGCCCTTTGTCGCGGAAAGAGCTCGCATATCCGAGGAAACCATGACAAGGACAGAATTAGGACAAAAACTTCATGCTCGACAAGGTACGTACTGTATGACTCAACTCATTCAAACTGGGTACTATCATTCAATGTGTATTTGTATTCAGTAAGTAATCCTTGTCTGTGATTACAAGCCTGAGGCTTCTGGCGAAGATGGTGACAACGCTCAGACCGTTGAAGGGCACATACAGCGGGAAGATGTCCATGAAACTACTCCGGCAGTGACGCCGCACGTCTGAGAACCCGGAAAAAGAATCTTCTCGTATCTACTCACACGTTGCAAGTCAGGGCTTCACGCTAGATCAAACACAAACGCCAAAAGTACACGCATCGCGTGCATGATCAACACTGCATATAGGCCTCTGCGAAGGCGTAGTTGAAAGGTCGAGTTGGCGGTCCTTTTACACTCGCAGTCTTGCGCCAGGATCAGAAGCGTTTCCAAGAGGGGTGACATGACACTTCCATGTTATTTCTGTACCAGGACGACACCCTTATATTGCTACCGCTTCGCCACCATACTCGATGTTTCCTGCATCTTCTGTCTCACACCATGCAGGCTGCAGGGAAGGTCAAAGTTGCGATTGTCGGCGGGGGTGTATGTGGTCTATCGTGTGCCATCGCATTGGCGAAAGAGGGTGTGCCGGTGGATGTCTTTGAGGCAGCAGTAAGTATTTCACCGTGTTGTGCCTCTTTTTCGCAAAGTTAACAATGCTTTCGATTGTAGGCACAATTTGGCGAGATCGGAGCTGGTATAGGGTTTGGTGAGTAGAGCAATCAGTCGCGTCCAGTTGACAATCTCCTGTCTTACATCAAGTCCAGGGCCCAACGCAGTTCGTGTTTTACAAGACATCGGCATCCTGGACGATGTCCTTGCAAAATGCGAAGAGCCTGAGATCAATCAGAGATCCTTCCTCTTTTACTCCGGAATGGAAGGACATGAACTCATATACGATGTAAGGCGCCTGTGGTCGTACCCTGGTCTGCTGCTCTCACACCGCCCCGTAGTATCCGGTGCAGCCTAATGACCTTGGACTGGGTCTTCACAGGTGAGCGATGGCATTGAGAACTGAACCAAGTACTCACCCATCTCGTGCGCAGAGCTAGCTTCCTCGACGCGCTTCAAGGTGCACAAGGAATGACCCTTACTTCTACTCACCATCACAAGCGGTGCACCACTGTCATTCACGCGGAGGCGACTGGGCGACCAATCATTCACTTTGAGGACGGCACTACCCACGAAGCAGACGTAGTACTAGGAGCCGATGGGATCAAGAGCGCCGTGCGTACCGCCGTGATTGGTGATGTCGCGCGAAAGGCAGTCGTCTATAGCAATACCAACTGTTATCGTGGGCTCGTTCCAATTGAGGAGATTCGGGCCGCAGGAGTTGTCACGGATCTGCTCCGTCGTCCTGTCTGCTTTGTCGGTCTGGACAAAGTGTGTACCGGCCAAAATTGCGTCTGGATACTCAAAAACTGATGAAGTTCAGCATTTGATTCTATTCCCAATCAAAAAGGGTACCGTGGTACGTATTTCATTCCGCCGCTGCCAGCGGATATTGGCCATCTGACATTCACATTTTCTAGATAAACGTCGTAGCCTTCACCACAGACCGTTCGTCTCCGATGGGAACCAAGCCGCGGCCGGATGACGAACCCTGGGTAGTTTCAGTATCTCAAGAGGAGCTGTTGCATGAATATAAGGATTAGGGAAGCGACGTAAGGAAGATCCTCGGATGCATACGAAGCCCAAGAAAGTGGATGATACATGTCGTGTTTCCACCGCTGGAAAGATACGTCAAGGGTAGAGTTGCTTTGTTGGGGGACGCAGTGAGTACTTCGTTATAGAGATGCGAATGGGTGTAACTCATCCGTGCTCTACCTTCACATCATTGCGTGACGACACTATGAGGCGCATGCTATGCTACCACATTTGGGTGCAGGAGCGGGGCAAGGATTGGAAGACGCACATCTTCTCGCAAAACTTCTCGGTCATCCCCAGACGGACGAGAAAAATGTTCACGTGCGCACATCCAGTCACTTCCTGATAAGTGATACTATTGACGTGGCGCGCTTGGATTGATGTGCAGCTGGTGTTGGAGGCCTACGAGCACACACGCAAGAAACGGGCCCAGATGATCTGGGAGCGCAGTGTGGCTGCAGGTGATAAGTATGAGGGCCGGGGTCAGCACGGATATACGGCGCGAGGGATGCGGGAAGACTTGCATGACTTGTGGGAGCCGGTGTGGCGCCACGAAATCTTCTCCGATCTGCAAGACGCGGTGCTTTATCTGCAGGACAAAGGCATATTCCGGCTGCAAGACGAGGCCATGCATGCATGATACTGGTATGTAACTGCAAAGTACTAGAGCACCTGCGCGGCTTAAAGCAGGCTGTTCGTGAACGCTTCAGGGAATAACGATCTTTGCATTTCGATAAGCAGATCACCTGAGCCCGCGCTAGGCCGACGATGTACCATTATTCGCACGAACGTCGAATACGTGTCCAGCTGCTGTTGAGCCATGTAAGCAGGTGAAATCGAGTCGCAATGTGGAACCTTCTGTTTCCACCGTCTGTCGACCGGAGGCCTTGTGCGGTACGGACACGCAGGTAATAGACGGCGCGCGAAGAGAGGTCAGTGGGTAGCGATCGATCTCAGGAACCCTACGCAGCAGAAGGAAAGCTTAGTCAGCGATCCAAGAACTTCGACCAAGTTGGAGTCTGACTCTCGCCGTATCTTCCTCATTCTCTAAAGTGACAGGCCCGTCGATCGGTACTTTCAGGTAGAGCAATCCAAATACAACAAGGTGAACGGTATCTTCCTCTTGGAAGATTCTAAATACGTCCGAACAGGCGAAGGGACTTACAAACTGTGCGACTTATACCCTGGAACTTCTATGTCGCGGAAGCGCGGCGGCCGTCCACCAGTCCCTACATCCCATGAGCCAACCGTGCTGCATGACCCACACCCTTCAAATGCACCAGAATTTGGTCTATTTGAGCGTACTCCTTGAGCTTAGTTCGACCCCCAGCTCTGACAAGACAGCCTGATGACACCTTCGCATGTACCCAAAGACTTCAAAGTCGCCATCATTGGAGGTGGGGTATGTGGACTTACCTGTGCCATCGCATTGGCGAAACAAGGTGTCCCTGTGGAGATATTCGAGGCCACGGTATGTCAATCAGCCACTTGTCCCGAGCTCTATGATGCAACCGCTGAAACAACACAGACGAAGTTCAGGGAGATCGGAGCTGGCTTGGGACTCGGTGCGTCATGCCACACAGGTTGACGCGATGCATGATTGACATAAGTCTGACCGTTAATCCTTCTCTAATTGACAGGCCCTAATTCTATCCGTGTCCTCCGTGAGCTGGGTGTATGGGATGATGTGCACGCCGCTTCAGGTGAATCCGGGATGAATATGGCTGTATATCGATATACTTCAGGCCTAGGAGACAACGAGGTTCTCTACGATGTGAGTCATTTCTCGCTCTAAAATCGACCACGGAGATTTATCGCTCTTCGCTTAGTTGTCAGTGCCCTCAGAAGACTTTGGACTCGGGATAGCACGGTCAGTATTGGAAGATCGTTCACTCTACATACAGTATTTGACGAGGTTGCATACAGATATGCTTTCCTTGACGCGCTGTTGAAGTACATCGACATGTCGAAGGTACACTTTAACAAGCGTTGCGTCGACATCACCCACTCCACGGCTGATCCTACCGTCCAAATTCTGATCTTCGCTGATGGCACACGATTTGAGGCGAACGTCGTCCTCGGCGCCGATGGAATCAAGAGCTCTGTTCGCAGTATCATCACAGGCTACAGTACAGATTCGCAAGTCGCCTGGAGCAATACTGCCGCACATCGCGCTCTGATAAGCTTCCAAGAGACGAGAGCTGCAGGCATGAAGATTGACCTATCTACAGGCTTCAGGTGTTTCATGGGTCCAGGCAAGGTACCGGCTTATCGTACGGTCCCGTGCACCGTCTCCAGGCTGATCCATATTTCAACAGCACATCGTCACATTTCCTATACAAGGCGGCCGTACCGTATGCAGCCAGTTCATTTTCTTCTCCGAGAGAGCGCGCTGATTGTATGGCGGTCCAGATCAATGTGGTCGCGTTCATCACCCACGGGCCTGAGCCCATCGGAGAAGCACGTTTGCCGCCAGGAGAGCCTTGGGTTCGTCCAACTTCCCAACAAGAGTTGTTATCGGTATACGATGGATGGGGTCCTGAGGTCAGAGCTCTTCTGAGCTGTGTGCACAAACCCAGCAGATGGTCCATCTGTGTTGTACATCCTCACCTTCAGTCGTATGTGGACGGAAATGTTGCCTTACTCGGTGATGCGGTGCGTGATTACAGTCTTTGCAATACCCCACACGGGGTCGCTGAAGCTTGTTTTCAGGCTCACGCCATGCTCACCCACCTCGGAGGAGGTGCCGGGCAATGCATCGAAGACGCATGGGTCATGGCTCGTCTGCTCGGTTCGCATAATACCAATAGGTTCAACCTACAGGTACGTCATGCGAAGGTGCACGTCCATTCGGTTGATCATTATACCTTCCAGGGTGTCTTACGCGTGTACGATGAACTGAGACGACCTCGTTCTCAGGCGGTGTGGGAAAGGAGTCTGCGTGCAGGTCAGGTAGTCGAGGCCCTGGGGCCGAGCGGTTTCACCAAGGAAGGTGTTCAGAAAGACTTGACCGGAATATTCGACCTCCTTTGGCACCATGAACTCGAGGAAGATGTCAAAGAGGGTTTGAGACGGGTTGCGCAGTTGCACTCTTTCAACTCATAACACAGGATCACGTAGGATCTGTATAAGGATACATCCACGATTATGACAATACAAGTGCAAGTGCCGTGTTAACATCCTATTCCATTCCTCTACAAGTAACCTAGATTGTGTGAGATCCCCCGCATACCGAAACAAAATAAACAAGATCATTACATGAACCACAACAGCCACGATGTAACAAACTAATCTCCCGGTGTCCAGTCAGCGTCCAGCACTCGGATTCCTCTCCTGCCTAAACGACGTCTCCACTCCCTCATCTCGCCCTGTACTCCCGCCTCCAGCGCACGGTCTGACATACCCCGCCTTAGCCATCGCACATCTCGTGTCCTTACAACCCTCAAGTTGGGAAGTTTTGGGAGGAGAGATTCGAGAACACCTAGAAAATCTGGATTTGGCCGAGGGATGGATAGGACTCTCAAAGGATAACGCGGATAGATGGAGCATATAGTGAGGACTGGGAGAGGGTTTTCCAGTGAGAGGTGGTGGAGACGAGTACATGTGTGAAGGATAGTGGTGGGCGATGGAAATAGCATGGTGGGCCAAGATTTATGCGCATATAGGTGGAGCGAATAGACTTTGGGTCCGTGGGCGTCGATGAAACTAGGGACCAGAGAGGTTGGGATAGATATGTCATCATACGGTGTGAGAGTGAGGTGGATGAGCGATGGAAGAGGGGATAGTAGCAGGGAGCACATCACTGCAGATGCGTGCATGGAGATGGCAGAGAACTTCCGCAGATGCGGCATGTGAGGAATCTTAAGGCCCGAGTATCGTGCATGAGGATCCTCACCGGGTCTTCCATCGACCGTAGCAGCGAGCTCTATACCCTCCAACCCAGAGCCAACGATATTCAGCTCCTCTAGGTAGTGACATCTTTGCAGCAACTCCACGAAAGATTCCTCGACGTCAATGTTATGAGGCGAGGAGCATATTTTGACGCCACTGAGCACTCGTAGGTTATGACCACCATCGCGATCCGACAGACTTTCCCAGACACTGCGACTCAGCGGTACAGCCGAGTTCAAGGTCAGTGTCTGCAGGAAAGGTAGGAGAGGGAACAGACGTGTCAGGACTACATCCGCTTGGGGCGCCTCATCTCCGATACCAATCTGCAGGTCAGAAAGGTCCAATGCATGGACCCATCTACCGGGAGCGGAATACGGTATTCGACGGATGGAGTCCCACTTGCGATCTGCTGCTACTAGGAGGTCCGTAAAGTCTTGTAGTGAAGCAAGGAGGGTGATACGGACGCTGGAGTAGAACAGCGGTAAAGCGACCTCCTACAAACGACATTATGCATTAGCATTACAACGCAGATGACTCTCTCCCAGCGATTACACGCACCTTCAATGTCTTGCATACCAGCAACAATGCCACCCTCGGATTGCAAGATGAATGGTCACCATTCTGTCGTTCGTAGGCAGCTAAGACAAGCTCAAGGATTTGCGACCACAGTTCACACGGCAGAGATCGGAGTGGTCCTGCGCCGCGGAAGAAGCGGAAGGAGTAAGAGCTTGCCCGAAGACAACGCCAGAGGACGAGGTTGTAGATATACAGTGTTCTCGCCGTTCGAAGGCAGGTTCATGAATTTTCGAATGCAGGCGAGGTCAGTGAAGGAAGGAAAGATGGAGACGGTCCGTGTGGAGTCGGGTGCTTACTTTAGTACCAGCCGCAGTGACTCTCAGAGTCAACGGGACTCGGCGGCTTCACTAGCACCCACCATGCAAAACATTTTAGATCTTCCGGTTCGCATACACGTTGTACTTAGTAGCACATTCCGTCTTCGCAGACAGGCTCCACGATGTCGCAACGCTGACATACTTGCTTCTATCGTGTGGTCATGACAGTCCAGACCGAGTGAAAATTCTTAGACTAAAGTACATCGCGGCACCGCTAAGTAACATATGGGCACGGCGACTCGAGGACATCATCAGCTGATGAAAACGATTCCGTCATGAAGCAGGTCCCAGTATGTCGCCCATCTCCGCCATGAACTTTGTGTAGTCGTCGCCAGGTCTGGTTTTTTTCTGGCTGGATTCAGTGGTGCCTGTGGTATTGCCAAACTGCCCCTTGAGAGTGCCTAAGAGATCGGGTCGCGGAGCCATCGAGATAGAATCTATCTCTTCGCCATCGGTCGGTCCCACGGATGGTGCCGCGTTGACTTGCGATGATGTCGAAGCAGCAGCACCGGCTTTCTTACGCTTGAGTGCAGAAGGAACGAACGCCGTACTCTCTTTCTTCAGGTCCCGGAGTTCTGGCGCTGCTGACACTGTTGCAGCACTCGAGACTGCCGCAGTCGGTGGCGCCTGAGAAGGCTTGGGAGGTAAAGACGGGTGTGGTGGAGCATCGGATAGCGAAGCTCTGTGAGCTTGGAAAGTCTGATGTGGGATGGACGACAGAGGATCTTGCATCGCGGCAGCCGATTGATTCCGTCGAGGGAAGAAACCAGGAGGTGGTGGTGGGAACGGAGTTGCCGAGTGCATAGGGAGATGGCCTGAAAAACTAGGAAGCGGAGGGGGCATTACTGAGAAGCCCGGAGGCGGGGGCGGGATAGAGGGGAAGCCCGGAAGTGGGGGAGGAATGGAGGAGAAGCCTGGTGATGGGGGTGGGGGCGGTAGACCTTGAGGTATGTGGGGAGGGAATCCCGGATGAGATGGAATCGCATTGTGCGGTGGTAATGGTGGATGGGCTGGAGGAGGCAAAGATGATAGAGACGGTAAAGGGGGCACATGTACTAGTGAACATGAGCATCACAGCGCACAGCCATCGAAGAGAGGTGTCTTACCAGGAAATGCGCCCTCCTTCAGAGGTGGTGGACCTTCTGGCATTGGGATATCATCGTCGCTGTCATCATCTGCATCTGGTGGTGGACCGGCAGGCATAACAATATCGTCGTCACTATCAACTGTGGGGCTCGATAAGCATCGTTACAGCGTAATAGCTCTACCACAGCCTACACAGACCTGGCATTTCCTCCTGGTCGCTGTCAACCTCGTCTGGACGTAAAGCTACAATCATCGTCAACTTCTATGCCTATAAATGAGAAAAAATTGCAACGCACGTCTTTCAACGTAAGGCATTCCAGGCGGAGCAACTCCGTAGGGGTTCATAACAGGGTCGTAGTAGATACTTCTCTCCGGATGCCTTGGGAGACCATTCTTGTCGAACATCCTGCGGCTTCTGAGCTCTGGCTTGGGTTCGTCCTCATCCTTGGAGGTTTCTGAGTGTTTCTTCGACCTAAAGACCAATTTTCGGTGCTCAGGGTGCTCCGTGACATATTCTTCCTTCTTCTGATTGACCTTGGCAAGTTCATCTTTCAGCTCTTTCAGGCGCGCTGTATCCGCTGGGGAGAGGTTGGAACCGCTTTCCAAATTCTCAATATCGACCTCAAGATCTAAACACTGCAGCATTAATGACATAGTCACACAGGAAATGATGGACAATCGAGCTCACCTCGTGTATCCTTCTTCACCAGGGCGAAGTCGCGCGCCTTGGCCCGTTCAGCCTTGTTCTACTGCAACCAGGATGAGTACTCCGGACAACACGAGGAGAAACAAATGAGTGCTCGCTTTTTTCAACTCCTTCTGCCTTTGCGCCTTCCCTACGAACCGCAGCACATTAACACTGAACCAGACGAAGAATTCAAGGACATACTAAAGGCATCCGCGGGATTGGCAGATTTTCCTTTCGCCATTGAGACAGACAAATGAGCTGAGAGTGCAGTTGCTGGCTTTGGTGAGACTGAACAAGTAGGGACGCGTAGCTACTACTAGCTGAGGACAGAAGACAAATGTGGCGGGAAGAATGAGCAGCGTGCGCGCGGAGGGAGTACTCGGTGCTCGGAGCGTCGCACGTGCCTTGTTGCCGGATTGAGTCATCGCGTCTCTCCGTAGAGC
>RWJN01000077.1:0-90246 GCA_004332605.1 Steccherinum ochraceum
GTGGGGGAGGGGAGGGGGGGAGGGAGACGTACAGAGGAATTTGCCGACTTCCCAGGGGTTGAAGAGGAAGCAGAGGTAGGCGACTGGTGCGACGGAGGCGAGCGTTAGGAAGAGGAAGAACGCGTTGCGGTATGCCTTTCAGATGAATGAGCGGTGGATTTCGACGACGCTTTTGAAGTGCAACGTACCCTGTACTTCCTCTCGTTGAACCAGTTGGTGAAGGGAAGGATGGTTCCAGACAAACCCATGAGCATGCAAAGTCCCATGAAGAATCTACACTCTGACGGATGGTTCTGGAATCCGTAATAAACGAACGTCGACAGACTCGCGCTAATAAGCCTGTCAAGTCACAATACCTCGGTCAGCAACCTGCTCGCCAGCCAACGCACTAATGCCACTCACCAGCCAATCCCGACATAGTCCACACGGGCACACAACTCCATGCCCTTGGACGACGCGCAGCCCGCCATCGTATGCCAAACAGCGCTGGTGAACAGACACAGAAGGGAAAATGTAGTGTAGACGAATATAGGTATATCGGTCTCGTAGGTATCGTAAAATGCGGACGTCCAGAAGGGGGCAACGGGCACCAGGTTCATTGACCAAAGGACGAAGGGTATCAAATGCGTGTGGATATTGACTGGAGCAACGTTGTCTGATGAATACATACGAAGGTGAAGAGAACAAGGGAGGGTTGCTTACGGGTTTCGTTATGCCATGCGAACAGTGAGAGGAGAAGACGTGGCCATTGGGATAGTGGGATGAAACTGTTGAGGTACCAATGTCATAAGATGGGCGGTGAGTTTCAGATCCCAATGAATAACATACCGGTATCCCCTCGAGACGAAAGGGTTGTTCTTCCACTGCTCCGGGAGGTCCGCGTACTGAATGAGCTTGGAACCATTCAATGATCGTTTGATAGCCTTGGTGATCTCAGTGGCTGCCTGCTCCAGCATCTCCTCGCCCTCCTTGAGGTCCGCGGAGAGCTCCGAAACCACCTCCGACGCCATGGCATTATGGACGAGATCTAACAAGGTCGTGCTGGGCGTGAGCATGGCGACAGATTCGGAGAGGCTATGTTCTAGCGACGCGATGTGGGCTTGCAGGGATTGCAAGTGGTCGTGCAGCGTCGGGATATAGTCTAATGGTCTAGGAAAGTCAAAGTCTATGTCGGATATGCGAGAACGAACATCGTCTAGCCGGGAGCGGACCCCAGCGGCGGAGGCGTCGAGGTGCAAGTCGGGTAGGTGGGACTGCACGTCGGAGCGGATGCGACCGAGCATGTCGAGCGTGGTGCTCGCCCACGCTCTTGCTTCCTCCGCGGTGACTTCTCCTTTGAGCGTGAGCTTCGAGCACTCGACCTCGAATGCAGAGGACAGGTAGTCCTCGAGGTCGGCGAGGTACTGGAGGACCTGTACACGTAGGGTCACCAGGACGCCTTGCGAGGGGCGGACGGCGGACAGCTCGGCAGCGACCATAGATGCGGAGAGCGGCTTGAACGCATTGCTCGCCGAAGGCTCGTAGGCATGCACGGAGAGGCGGCGGGGCGTTGGACGACGGCGAGTGGAGGAGGAGGGGTCCATGGTCGCGGTCGTGGTCGCCATGGGGAGGTGGGTGGAGGATGGGAAGAGAGTCGCGCTCGCTGATCAACACGCCGAGCAGGGTATATAAGAGCGACGGCCAAGGAGCATGGACGGTCGTGGAAGAGGAGGAGGAGGAGGCAGAGCAAAGGAGGCGCACTGCTCAAGTCTCTTCCAAATTCACATTTTTGCCAACGAACGTTGCGCCGAGGCGCTTCTCTCTCGGCCCTCTCTCTCCTCCTCCGAGCTTCCAAATAAAACTGAAATCACCTGCAACATGCTCTCTGATCTAATCATTCGGTCTACTCGCAAATACGCAAGGAGGTGTTAGCTACCCTCCACCGCCCGCAACGCAAATTTCTCTGTACCATGCATCCACTCGTTTTGTGAACCACCGTGCGTCGTCCAAGCTCATCTCATGATCACCATGCCTTCCATCGAAAACGCTAGACAGTACCAAGCATCCATGCATGCATCAATCCAAGCAAGTCACCCATAACCACGAGTTTGATAGCGTGTTTCCACCATGTCGGCGATCCGGTGCCTTGCCGGACCTCCGTACAGCAAAAGCCCCCAAGAGCCCCGCCATGGAAAGCTGCTCTCTCTCTCTCATCAATGTTCGAGGTCCTCTGCCTTTCTACTGGACCATTGAACGTTGAACGTTGAATCTTGAATGTGGAAGGCGTATGTGGGTGTAGATATGGAACGTGTTCCCTCGATCACACAGAACTCATCCAACGTTCATGCATGATGAGAATCGCCTATGCACTTCTTTCAGTACGATTAGGTCTTACCAAGATGAGGAAGCTCTGAAGAACGTCTTCATCACCAAATGTACATACATCGAAGTGGATTAGCACTGAGGTAAGGTATCGAAACTCCGACGTCAACCGTCCAGCATCCTAGTTATCCGCCTCCAGCTGCCGAATGAGGCTGACCGCCTTATCGGACCGAGGTCGAATAACACACTTGAATGCCTTGGGACGACTGTATGCAAAGAACACGCACATCATGAAGGCACCGATCAGCGAATGTGAAAAAGACCACGAGCGAAACTCTGACGTACCTCGTCGCAGTGACTTCGAACTCAGCGGCCGGTGTGATTTCCTTCCCGGTTGCGTCTTTGGCTTTCGAGATGTCCATGGTGGCGGCGATGTTCACGATCATCATGAAGACGTTCGTGTCCGCGAATTCTTTGCCCTGACACAAACTATACCGCACAGCAAGGTCGTTAGCGTTAGCGTTAGCGTTCGATATGGGCAAGCGACAAAATTGTCGGAAAGAAAGGAGAGAGAGAGAGAGAACCCGAGGGACATACCGACGACCGAAGCCGAAAACGAAGTTCTCGGGGTTCATACGATCAGCAACGTCCGCTGGCACTGTCGTGTCGAGGAACCGCTGGGGGTCAAATTCTCCCGGGCATGGATACAAGACGTCGTCCTGGGACATCGCCCTGTGAACGACAAGGCAGGTGAGCACATGAAAAACCTCCACGGAAATATGGCGCTGAGGTGTGCGCGCTGTGATGGGGCTTACCAGATGTTCGCGAGCATCATCGCTTTCCCTGGCATTTTCCAGCCTTTGTATACGTCGTCGTTGGAGACCATGTGTGGGAGACCTACACACGCACACCTCAATCAGCTTCACACTTCAGCAAAGTCAAAATCACAACTTACCAAGAGGAATAGGAGGCTGCCATCTTCAAGAAACGAAAACCAAGTACTCAGTGGTCACACGACTGTTGACTGCGGATGACGACGTACCTGTAAAGTTCTTTGATGACCGCGTTGGTGTACGGCATGCCAGCATCTCGGTCGTCGAAGTCGGGAAGACGTTCGGTGCCTATCACTCTGTCGACTTCGGCTTGAAGCTTCTTGTAGACCTCCGGGTACCTCACCATGGCGAGGATGAAGATACTCATCACTGTCGCTGTCTAAAAATCATATAAATTTCAGTGAGAGAGATAAGGACATCGACGACGAGTCGCTTACTGTCTCAGTGCCAGCTGTAGAAGATTGGGAGTGAGTTGCGAGTGTCATCATCAGTCTGAAAGCTCACGAAGACTTACCACTGTAGATCGTCGCGCCAGCAGCACGAATATCAGCTTCATCACTCTGGGACAGCTTTCCATCGACGGTGTGCTCCTCAATGAGGTGCCCAATCATAGAAGGCCAGGCTCCTACGTGCTGAAAATATTCTCAGAGTGAGAAACAGTCCCATATGCAAAGACAATCAATGGTCGGCGGCTCACCAGCTTCTCTTTGACCATGTCATACGGCGCATTGATCATACTTTGCACGAGTTTTCGGACACGCAAGTTGTTGTGCATGAATCCTGATCCTGGGGCCCATAGGGGATAGTATTTCACTGACGAACGCCTTTCGGTCAGGTCCTGTTCGTGTACTCCAAACATGAATTTGAGACTCACAGAATGGGAAGAAATCGACGACAGTGCTGCCCATACCAGCGAGTTTAGCAGTCTCCTCAATGGCATGATCCGCAACTCGGACGTAGTAGTCGTCGTCGGTCGCGGCACGATGTCCGTACGTGATTTCCATGAGCATCGACGCAGAGAACCTGTACACATCCAGTACATATCACGTCAGCCTTTCATCCTGTGAGCATCATTGAGTGGCACTCTGAACGTACGTAGTGAAATGCTTCGAGAAGCTCTCGGGCTCTGCCAAGAGCAGCGTGAGCACGCGTCCGACTTCGCGGCGTACAATGGGCCTGTAGCTGAGGATAGCTTCCTTCTTCGTGTAAACGTCCGCTATCCATTTACGCAGCTTGCGCGCACGCGTGCCGTAGTAAAGCAAAGTCAGAGTATCCCATCCTAGCCTAAGGTTTGTTCAATAAGTGACGAGAAAATAAGAAGAGGCCGAGTGAGTAACGTACACTTCGCACATGGTCACGAAGCGCGGTCGCGACGAGTAATTGGCCGATCGTTTTTCCATGAGGTCTTGTGCGGCGTCCAAGGAGTTGACGACGACGATCTGAGTGCTCAAGGCGTAAGCGTACACAACGTCTCCTCCTAAGACACGGATCCATTTAGTCGAGAGCCCATAAAGAATGTCAACTCGTGAATACACACACCATATTTCTTCCCCCATTCAAGGAACGTCTTCGCCTGAGACTCCATGGGCATCTGGTGCGCATTGCCGATGACTGGGATCGGTTTGGGTCCGGGAGGGAATCGTATTTGATTGCGGGATTTGAAGTAGATGAAAACTAAGAGAGAGACGAGGAGGGGTACTGCTGCTGTGGGAGACAAAGCCAGACCCATCGTGTGGAGTATACTACAAGTACACTGGAAGGAGGGAGGGGGAGAGATATGTTGACGATTTCTCGGTCGTAGCCTTTATACAAGACGCAGAGTGCTTCATTATGCATCTAGGGCCTAGCCATAGGCGACTTCCGAACGGTGCTTCTATAACATAAGAGGAGTTAGGAGCTCAAGCGAATGATGGAATGCCGGAAGAGCTGTGGCGCGTTGTTTCGAAGAGAACGTCAGACGAGCGTCGTGTTCGTCCCTCATGGCAATTCATACAGTGCAACAAAACGCATGTTGCGCTATAATGCGGTCTACAAGCTATAAGGAAATGTCGTGAGACGAAGAAAGGAAAAGATAGCCAATGACTGCGGCACCTATTATAGCGTATCATCATCATGATCTTTACCATGAGGGCATTTCCGTGAGTTTGGGAGTATGAAAGAGACACAAAAAGATTCTAGCTTGAGTCGAACGAGGTGATAAAGCCCTAGGGCGTTGAGATTGGTGCGCAACAAGACTCAAGGTAGGTTTTGGGTGGTAGGTTTGAAAAGCTCGCCAACAAACGCGACTGCTTGAGCACAGCACGTAACCGAGTTAGCGCTTGCACGTGGCAAAGTGATCGTGAGCCGGGGTTTTGCGGTCTCTCACGCTCCTCCCGCCCTCCCGCCATCACGATCCCTTCACGTCCCCCGACGCCCTTCCACCCCGCCCCGTCCAACGACCAACGACCGCATGCTTGAGGATGGACAGCATCCTCGCTATTGGCGTAGGCCTTGGCCTCCGCGCTCTCATCGACTCCGTCACTGACACCAATATCACCGCCTCTGCTCTCGTCGGCATTTGGGAAGGCGTCGTTCTCAATCACTTCCTCCTCAAACATCGCGCCTCCTTCGACCCTTATGTTGCTTTCGGCTTTCGACTCTTCGTGGACTTCATGTTCACGGAATCCTTTGCCAGGATGACCATGACTGTCATGTGGGCATTCTTGGGAATGGTGTTCGCGGATTTGGGAGGAGACTTGTCGAAAGACCGTAGATTCCGCAGGATATGGCGGCGCGTCCGCCATACATTCCCCTTCTTGGACACCCTCTCTCGCAGTCGACGCTCCTCCTCGTCGCGCGTGCGCTTTACCTCTGGCGTATCCTCCAGTTCGTCGTCCTCTACACCAACTCCACGTCTCCCTTTACGCCCATCTTCGGCCCCCTTCCCCGGCGCATTTGACCAGTGGTCCGTCGCCAGCAGTGAGATTGGAGGACCCACAAGAAGCGAGGCTAGTGTACCCTCGAGAAGCGAAGCCAGTATACCATCGAGGAGCGCTGCTAGTGGACTGTCGCGGAGCGATGTCAGCGGAGGTTCAGGAAGCGTGGCCGAGCCTATCACTCGGGACACTCGCACCTATCGACCCGCTGAGACTCGCCCCGACCCTCGTCCAGAACCCATCCGCAGATTATCGCGCCGAGCGCCATCTGTCCACACCATTCACAGCGACACACAACGTTCCGAGCCCATTGCCCGCTCTCCCTCCGAGCTCGACTACCTCACACTTCCTGTCATTCCCGATGCGGACCCCAGTCCCATACAACCTCGCTTCAGAGAACAAGATGAGCAGGATCGACTATCTGATCGGTCTGGTCTAACGACACCGTCCCACGACCCGTTATTGCGAGACCTCCCCGAAGACGACAGACCTAGGGTCCATTCTGGATTGACGACACCTGACCAAGGATACACGAACTTAATGCAAACGAGCGAGGGCCTTCCTCCCGTACGAGTTATCAGCGACGAACATGAACATACCCCATCACGTAGTCAAGTCGAGTTACCACCCATACCCATTCGACCACCTGGATCAGTAGACGAGGCGGATCCTCAACCAACCATAGCCTTCCCCGAACCGCATATACCAGCTCTTTCTGATCTCGTTGATTCACATTCGCAAGTGCAGCCAGAGACGACCCTTTTACCACCTATCACAGAGATACCCAACATATCCACTCCATCACTGTTTGAACCCGACACTACTTCAAGACCGAATACCCTCGTCGACCCGCCACCGCAGTACGAAGAACCTATCAAGGAAGAGATCCCAGACAATCGTAGTGATGGTCTTGGCGCGGAGAGCGTCATCTCCAGTAGCTCTCGCACTGGTATGATCAACCGGGCGGACGAGTTTAGGAAATTGGCGGAAACGCAGGAGAAGGCGAAGGCCGGATATCGGATAGCATTGGAGAGGGCTAGAAGAGAGAAGCGGCATTGGGATGTGTTGTGGTATGAGGGCGAGATCGAAGACGCCGATTTGAAAGTGAAGGAGTTGAACGCGAAGGCTGCGCACAGGTACTTCAAAGGTGTGTCTACTGCGAGTCGTATATGCTGCCGTGGAGGTTCTCATCATTTTCGTAGCCCATAATTTGAAGCCTGAACCACAGACCATCGACATTCACCGTCTCAACGTGCATGAAGCTATCATTGAGGTCAAGCGTGCGCTCAAGGACGCTCGTGGTGCTGGCTCACCTGAGCTGCGTGTCATTACAGGACGTGGCAAGCATTCCAAAAACAATATCCCAGTCCTCAAGAAAGCTATCATTCAGAAATTGCTTGAGTGAGCACCTGCTGTGTTTTGTTAAGCTATCGATTTTGCTGACCTTGTCTTGTGTAACTAGGTATGAGATAGATGCCAAGGGAGAACCTGGAAACCCAGGTGTACTTGTCATCGCGATCCCCCAGCTCACACTGGCCGGCTCGTCTACATCTATATGAGTTTCCCTCTAATGTTTATATCTTCTGTAGTTGGATTTTATCTGGGTGCATGCTTGTATTTCTCTCTTCTCGTCGCTATCGATTTTCTCGTTATGTACAGTTGCTATCATTTACATCTATCTAACCTCGTGTTTCCCTGGTAATAACCTTCAGCCTTCCTCGCGACTTGCCTGCTGCTCCAGGATCGTGTCTAACGTGGCGTGCTCCATCCACCAGTGGACAACGACTCGGGCAAGGATCCAGCACAATCATCAACCGACTCTCCATCCGCCACCAACTCGATCTCAATGTCTCCACCCAACCTGAACGTATCGTAGAAATCGAAATGGCACCGCGACTCGGTCTTCTTCCCGTTGATCGTGACCTGGTTCACGTACGCCGCAATGCCTTCAGGTATACTCTTCTTCACGGAACGCGAGTCGAAGTTCTTGGCGGTGATGGTCGTGCTGGTGTTCAGGAAGGAATTGTGGATGGTGAACTTTGGAGTGAAGGGGGAAAGAATCAAGAATTGAGATGTGGACGGGACTGCGAGTGGCTTGAGTCAGTGGCTTTGGGGGCGAGGAGGCATAACGGATGCTTACCTGGGTAGAGACCAAGCAGATGGAAGGCGAGGAGGCTTGCCATGGCTGCTTGGTCGTCGTTACCTGGGAGGCCCGCAGGCGCTACACGGATTCTTGAGATCAGAGGGTTCGGTCAATACTGAAGAATGAAGTCTCACTGATGTCGAAATTTTCGAAGACGATTTGGCGGACGCGATCGACGGAGTGTGAGGGACGGTTTGCATAGTGATATCCGATTGGTGTTTGGAATGAGGGTTCGTTGCCCGCAAGATAGTACCCAGCCTATGGAGAGCGTCAGCTTTACTAATTTCAGATTCAACACTAGCAGCTCACGTTGAAGAAGTGGTCCAAGCGTTTGATGAATGTATTCTGTTGAGAGAATCAATGTCAGCGAGCGACATCGAGCAGATGGGCAGCTGCGACTTACATTGCCTCCCATCAGGGTAATCAAGTGAGCAGTGTCATGCGGCGCGTACCACGAATACTCCCAAGACGACGACTCATAGAACCCGACCTCGTTGTCCTCTTGTAGTGAGCATTCGCGGGAGTCGTCTTTGTCGTTGGGTGAGCAGTCTGCGGGGTCGGTGAAGGAGAACGTCCCATTAGGGAAGCGTTTCTGAGCAAATCCTGAGAAGCCGTCGCTCTTCACGTCCGGGTCAAATACGTTACGATAAAACTATTACGGACGTCAGTGATGAGACAAAAATATGATACGGAAGACATGCCAAGGAACGATTAGAGAATGTGGCCACGTCATCTGGCTTGTTCAAGAGCTGCAGGTGTATGCATGTTAGATTGCTTTCGGATGCAAAGTGGGCTCTATCACGTACCAACGCCACTTGACGAATGGCAAAATCTTCGAAAGCATACTGTCGAGATCCTTCAGTTGACCAGTCAACCGCAGGGGAGTCTCAAAGCACATACCTCCATCGTCCGACTTCCTTCCCTAGTCTGTTGTCCGACGGTAGCATCCAAGACGGAAAATGGTACAAAGCCGTATTGCCTGAAGACAGATTCATTCAGTATGTGACTCGCAGATTATCCAAAAAGAGCTCACTTGTACACATCAACTTCACGACCTTGTATGTCCCATTCCGAGGGATTCAGCTCTCCATCTGCGAGCATTGCGGCATACAGGTCGTTGATGTCGATGCCAAGTTCAGCCGCCTCGTTGTGGTAGTTCATTGCGAAGTGGCCGACGATGTTGTCAGCACTGGAGCCTGCAGCTATATGTCAGAGATGAGCTGAATGGTCATTGACTTATGCACGTACCTCCTTGAGTCCAGCCTGGCAAGTTGTTGGCACGGCACTCTGGCATCCAGCCATTTTTGCGCCATCCGTCAACGTAGGAGTCGACAATCTGAGCGAACTCCACCGGGGAGTGCAATGACATCAGGGGATAAAATGTTCGGAAAGTATCCCAGCTGCAACAAGTGTCGGCCATTGCACGCTGACAGGTGAATGACTTGATAGCTTACCTGCAATACAGTGAGTCAAAGTAGAAATGGTTTGTGTCAGCGAAGACACCTTGTGTTTCTCCAGTGGCATTGTTCTAGACGCTGCATCAGTGTAGTACGAGAACGACTGCGAGAGATATTACACACCGGAGTCAGAGAAGCTCTGTAAAGCGACGAGTACAAGAGCTCCGTCACATTGTGAGGTGTGTTGGGCACGTCAATCTCGATCTTGCTGAGCCTGTCGTTCCAAAGTCCTTGGGACTTCGTTTGAATTTCCTCAAACGAAGAGCTTCCGACTTCCTCTTCGGCATTTTGACAGGCCTGCTCGGTAGAAACGAAAGAGACACCGACGCGGATGTTGACCTGTCTTGCCTTGCCGCTGAACGAGAAGAGAGCTCCAGATTGATACTGGTCTCCGATGAGACTACGAGTGAGATTGAGGTGCGTCTTGCCTAGACCTTTGGCATCGAGTCCATATCTACGTACGACAACGGTCAGTCAATTCGATGACACTGTGAGGCTACTGGCTTACTGGTTACCACGCCATATTCCAAACTCGTCGAGTGCCTGCTTTCCGCCGTCCAGCAAATCGTAACATGCGAAAGCCTGGTAGTTGAAGCTACCAGGTCCGAAGCTGGTGAGTTCGACTGTCAGTGAGGGAACCCTACGGGAGACATATCACTACAGCCCACCTAGACCCCCACCGACCACCTATGGTAATACGGCCCTTAGCAGAATCGATATCCATCTGGCCACCAACGAAAGAGCTGGGGAGATCGTTTGACAGATCCAAAACGAAGTACGGCTTAGAGCCACTAGGAAACGTAAAGCGTTCAAGTCCAGCACGGCGAGTCGACGTTGCTTCCATCTGAATGTTGTTGTCGAGCGTTTGGGAGAAATAACCAGGGTATGCATCCTGAGCGAGGAGAATTAGAGAGGGTTGCAGCATCAACCAAGAACCTACATCTGTATTGTTCTTGCGCAGTCGTTCACGGGTCTCTAGTGTGGTCGTGCAGGTGTCGAATCCTCCGGGGCACAGCAGGGGCATGATCTCGAAATTACCGTAAGTTCCTAATCCTACGTTAGCTATCTGTGCTAAAGCGGGACAGGAGGAGAGCAAAGTACCTAGCGAAGATCCAGTTCCACTGTCATGCAGGGGGCTCAAACCACGAATCTTCTGCGTGGGGTCGGTCACATAGCCTTAAGCGAAAGTCAGCTCATATCGTGGAGTCCAAATTCATCTGCATACCAGCGGGAGCGTATCCAGTTAAATCGGTGGAAAATTTCACCTGCTCATACGTCGAAATTGCGTTAGCGTATATTAACACTTAGCTATATAGACGCACCATGCCGAAAGGAATTGAAGCCCCAGGACTGGATATGAACAGTCAAACAATATAATAGTAGATCCAGCACGAAGACCACGTACCATACATCGCCGAAGTTGTCGGTTCCGATGAAGACATTTACGAACTTAGTGTAGTCGAGATTGGTGTCATTACCGGCGGCTTTGATGGCTGCTGAGATCCTCTTCTGAACTTTCGGAGATGGTTGAGCCTCGCCAAAAGTCAAACAAGAAATGACGGCCAAAGTCGTTACGAGAAGCCGAAAGAGAGGGCCACTCTTATCCATCTTGGCAGCGTCCTTGGAGGGAACTGACACTTATCCGACTTTTTATACATCGACTCCAGGCGTATCAGCCCAGGTAGGCAGACCAGGACAGTACGGCCGTGACCATCGTAGCACATGTACGAGAAGACATCAATTATGTGTAGACCGCGGCGCATGACCATGTTCTTGACTTCGGGGTATTTACACGTATTTGGCGCTTGGGAGGTGGAAGCGTAGTGGAAGCATTGGTATGCACAATGCCACTTCCACGAGAGATGATAAGGAACGCGGAAAATGCGGTCGACGGTGTAAAGTAGCGGCAAGTGGCCACAGTGACGAGCCGGGCAATGACATCGCATCGGATGGAAGCAGCGCATGACCACGTCACATAGCAGTAACCCTACGTTGGAAGGCTCAGCTCCTGAGACATTGTTAGATTCACGGCAAGAACTCACAGCATGAAGAAGTGCTCGCGGGCCGCAGAAGGTCATCCACTAAGGACAATCTTCTCTATATTCTTCCAAACCAGGTCGACGCCTTTACCGTTTCGGATCCAAAAGTCCTTCTCGTGGTCGGAGAGCTTTGCCATAACATAGTCTACTGCATCTTGCCCAGTATTTCGACCGATACCTATGCGGAGGCGGTGGAAATTCGAGTTCTGTCCAAGAGCAGCAATGATGCTTCGTATCCCATTGTGGCCATTGGCAGAACCACCCAGCTTCGGTGATATTGTCATAGGCTTGTGCGATAACGAGTCGTGTATGACGACTAGCGATGTTGGCGGCAGCCCACTGCGACGAAGAACGGAAACAAGCGGAGGTCCAGATAAATTCATGAGGGCTTCTAGAGAGCACGAATCAGAGACTCGCCGCAACTTTAGAGTCGCATAAACGTATAACGACTGAGACGGAACACGAACTGGTTTTGAAGAGCGTCAGCTCGACCGAGTTTTCCCCTATCACGACATTCTTCTGGCAGCTATATCCAGCACGGTCGTTTGTCATATGCAAGTCGAATCTGTCTGCAAGAGAATCGACGATGGCATGACCAATGCTACCTGCAGTAAGTCGTTGAGGAAGACCATAGCTGACGTTACATCGGAGACACACCTATGTCGAGTCAGTGGATGACTCGCATTCCCGATGCCCGCCACGATTATCTTTCCGAGTACCATACAGGCCGCCGCAGTGTAACGAGGAGAAAGTCTTGGGCAAGAACGAGGAACAGCTGGCAAGAAACACCTGCAAAGCTGCGAACGCTTGCCACGACAGCAACACAAACCCTAACCTTAAATCAATGGATGCACGTCATCGCTATTACGCACTAGCACTGCCACAGCAGCGTAACTTGAGATTCCAAGTCTGATTCTCATAATATCATTCAGACTTGCGCGTATGTATCTTGAAGTGTAGACGATGCAGTAAGTGTAAGTGGTATACGAAAAAATACACAGCCCCGCCGCCACAAGTTCACAACTCCGGATCCTTGACGCCATTGGACGATCACTGCTCAAAGTCAAAATGAGGCTTGGTGGTATCGTGTGCCGCCTAGAGTCCGGCCATGGTAATCAAATGGACCCTATCCCCGCTTTCATCGACGAGAGCCCGTAGAACACCTCTCTCGTTCTTCAACAATTCATTTGGCTTCCCGAACTCAGCCTGTACGTCGAACACAATCAGCAGGGCTCGGAATCGCGCTACATCAAACTTGAGACACTCACAATGCGTCCTGCATCAAGAACCATCTGTACATACAGTAGTCAGATCAATACGAGTTGCCTCAGATGGTGAAGAGTCGCGTACAATTTTGTCCGCGTCCATGATGGTTTGTAGGCGGTGAGCCACCGTTAACAAGGTGACATCTTTGTCAAGCTCATTCCGAAGTGAAGCTTGAATGATGTCGTCTGTCTCATTGTCTGTGATGAAGACCCGTCAAGCACGTTCATTAACTCGAGCAGAAGATTGATACTTACCGATTGCCGAAGTAGCTTGAACATTGAGTCAAACCGTCAGCCGTTTTCGCACAAGATAGACATCGGAATTACCTTCATCCAATATGAGCAGCTTGCTTCTGCGAACGATAGCCCTCGCCAACGCCAATATCTGCCTTTGACCGACGGACAGGTTATTTCCGCCGCTTGCTATGGGCGTATCGAGGGTCAAACGAGCTTCGTCTTCGTGGATTTGAAGAGAGAAGAGGCCGGCCGCTCGGAGAGCATCATTCAGGACGGCATCTTCGTATTCCTCGAAGGGATCTAGATTTTGTCGCAGCGTCCCGCTGAGTAGTTCGGGCTAGAAGATAACGAGAGTTTGGTAAACGACCACGGAGCATGCAAAGAGGAGCCTACCACTTGGGGTATGATGGTAACGTTGGAACGCAATGCATCCAGATTCATGGCGTCGGTGGGAAGGCCGTCAAGGAAAACCCTTCCGTCTGTAAGAATGCAGCGTAGCAGCGCCAAGGTTAAGGAGCTCTGTATGCACTTGTCATGAGCGCGGAGTACACATATACTGTATGAATCTCACCTTTCCGCTGCCCGTACGACCAACTACAGCGTATGAACGACAAAAAGACCACCCAACAAGTTGATTTGGTGCTCTTACCTATGCCAATACGTTCGCCGGAGTTGATGACGAAGGATACGTCATGAAGCACCTTGGGACCATCGGCGGAATATCGCGCAGACAGGCCTTCGACGGACAGCTTACCACTTGAGGGCCAGTATGCAGGTGGAACACCTTGCGAGGTAGGCTTCGGTTCATGCTCGATCTCCAAGTATTGCTGGACACGCTCGAGGCTGTTTGCTTGAATTTCCACGTAGTTCGCAGCGAAGATCCAAAACTTTACCAAACCACAGAACCCAACTGTGAGGTGATTGGTGAGCGGCTCTAACACAGGTAACACAGTGACTCACTGGCCATATTCAACGCAAAGCCAGTGTTCGAAGCAGAAACGTCCCGGCCGTAAAATAGATAAATAGCAACACCAGTAACGAAAGCAATCGTAACTGTTTCCATTCGAATGGCCATCCATCTTGATGCTCAAAAGTCAATGGTCTTCGAACAAAGGGAGAAGTTGTGATCAAATTCACCTGTTGATGTCTCTGAAAGTCCGACCAGTCCTAATGGAGCGGTCTATCCTTTTGAAAGACTCTAGTTTCACAGCAGTCTGTGCGCCATATGCTCTGATTGAGACTTCGTGAAGTGTTAGCCAAGAGTGTTCTCAAAACTTTAGCAAGATACCAGCATACCTAATCCAGTCATGGCAGCACCGAAATGGCTGATAATGGGAGCTTGGGCATTGCTCATTTCACGCTTGATGGAACGCTGGGCCTGGAGGTAAACGTAACCGACCATTGTACCAGCGACCGCCACTAGTACTCCCGGAACGAGTGCAGAAGGGGCGATTATCAGTAAAGCGATGAACCTAGCGATTAAAAACGCTGTGACTTCGGACACTTGAGAGAAGAACATGGGAAGATTGTCGTCCACTGAGAGGTTTCCAGGTTAAGCATTCTGACTTCAAAGGTATGATGTGCAACTATACCTGCGGCAAGGTCCTGCGTACACCTGCTGATGATGCGCGATGTCGGAGTAGTGTCCAACCACCTGTTCGAAAATTCAGTACTAGTGTGAGCCCACATAGAAAGAATCGATTACTTTACCTCATTGTCGAGCCCAGCACTGACGCGATAAGCTTTTGATGAATGACACGGCTCGCTCGAATGGCTCCGAAGACATAATACAAGTATCCCAGCAGGTTGACCGAGCAAGAAATGAGCACAAGAATGCTATACACGGTCAGATAACTGAAATGGTTCTCTTAAGTATGACGAATTCAAATGAAGCGTTGAGTGAAGGACTTACTATGATGCGGAGACTTCCGACGGCGGCCTTTCTTCGTATTGATGAGCCCAGTAACCGAGATACCATGTCTCAAAGGTCTCCATGACTGGAGTTATTGTGTTATTCAGAGCAAATGCGCCCCACCATATTACCCAGTGTTTTCCTCCCAGAGAACCCAAGAACAGTTTGACTTTCAATCGCAGGTCATGTTAATGTGGGCCAACGCTTCACTGTTGAGATGTACTAACTGGCTGGCCATCCAACACGTCCGACGGCAATTTCTTCAGCCATGACCAGCTTCCCGTCCACTTGTTTAGACTCTTGAGGTTCAACGCCGTCAACTGTGTCTTCCGCCTTGGCCAGCTCCTTCTCTTCGTTCTCAAATTCTGCTGAGAGCAGGCCATCTTTGGCTAGGACCTTAGGTAGATCTCCTTGACTGCTGATGGTACCGTTCTTTCCCAAGGCCACGACGAATTCGGCGACCGGGCTGGTCAATGCGATATTGTGGGTCTGTTGCAGATATGATTGGATGACGCGAAAGCAGAGGGTGGCTAAGACCTACGACAAGAATTACGGTCCTCCCGCGGATGAGTTCACCCTTGAAGCATTTCTCCACTATCCATTTTGCAGTATGCACATCGAGAGCAGCCAGAACCTACGGACACAAGGTTCAGCGGCGAGGAAGAGACATAATGCGAGAACATACTTACATCGTCTAATATCAGAATAGATGCGCTGGAGTAGACGGCACGAGCAAGTGTTACTCGTGCCTAAACGTCACTTCAGTAAGATTTCTATAGAATGCGAGTTTCACAATTACCTTTTGCCCACCACTGCACAGAGAAAGATTAGCTTAGGTATATAGGGCGCACCAGACGGGATACGTACCTGAGTGTCAACCCTCTTTCCCCGACCTCAGTCTGTTCGCCTGCTTCAAACAGCTCGAGATCCCGCTTGAGACCACATTGCTCAATCACCTTGTTGTATCTCTCTTCCTCGTACTCGGAGCCAAAGAGAATGTTGTCCTGGCATGTCGAATTAGTACACCCTAAGGTTCAAGGTTCACCGCGACAAGGAAAGGCTTGCATACCCGAATGGTCTCGCTCTGAACCCAGGATTCTTGCGAAGCGTATGCAATGCCCTCATCGCGAGGGAGATAGAAGTACGAGTCAGGCCCAAGAGGGATATAGTGCATTTCACCTGAAATTGCGAAGTAAGAATGCGGCACAAAGGATGAATTGTCGACCATACCGAGCAAGGCCATGAGCAAGGAAGTCTTCCCGGAACCCGTGGGACCGATGACCAGATTGATGTGCCCTCGTTTGAACAATAATTCATTTTCAATCCGAAGAGTAAAGCTCCTTCGGGGAGTAGAACTTCCGTCGCTACCATTATCCCAGGTAAAGGAAGCATTGCGGAACCCGATGACATGCTGTCCTACAGCAGGATTGTTGTGGGGACTCTGAAACTCGGGGTCATACTCGTCGAGAAGCTCGGTCTGGAAAGTACACTGTTAGTGAGAGCTCTCTCCAACGACGGCCATCCTCATACCTCTCGCAAGAAGACGTTCAATCGGTCGAGGGACACTTTCGCTACACGGCCGCAATGAAAAAACTCAGTAACGCGTCAACTTCAAGGATCGGCCAGCGTTACCTGAGATAGCACTCGGGATCTTCGATGAGACGATCCACAGCTGCGAACGGAACATATCAAACACTGTTTATTGCGTGAGCCGTTGGTCTCGATTCAAGCCAGTCGAAATCACGCACCGACCATGGACGAGAATACCACGGAAGCTGGACCGCTCTCAAGTCAATAGGCGTCCTTGTGTTGGCCCGACGTGTGAATGCTCACCTGTCAACTCCTTCCGCATCAAGATGGACTGTGAACGGGAGATGACTCATGATAGGTCATCTTGGTTCAAGGTGTCAAGAGAAGATAAACTCACATAAGCACCGTAAGTTGCGATTGAAGTGACAAAAGGAAGCGCAAAGCTTGACAGTCACATTCACAAGTCAGATCGTCATCTACACGCACGACAAATAGCTTTTGACTGACTTCGTCATGAAGATGAAGTTTTTGAGGAATTTCAGCCTTCGGATGAGGGACAATTCGTCTTCTCGCGTCTTGGCTATCCTATCGCCCATCTTAGACTCCCACCCGAACAGTTTTATCATGCGGATGATGTTCATAGCTATGCAAATGTTAAACTTCACAACGAAAGCATTCAAGAAGAATCAACACCTACTTTCGGTGACTGCTTGGACACGAACATCGGTCTGTAGCTGTCTCAGTAACGAAGGAATCTCCTTGAATGACAGTGCCTGACCTTCTTCATGCGTGCCGCTTGGGTTCCTGCCAGAAGGCTGCCAAGATACCCTGGCAGAGGGAACATCATCACCGTCGCTGCTAGACCCACGAACGAGCTAGGGATGGATCAGTATTGAAGGAAAGCGAGAGCCGGATGGAGAAAAATACCTCCAGCCGAGGATGTAATACAAGAACGCGATACAGGATGCCAGTCGGATTGGAAGATACAACACTGTCAGGTTGTTGCCATGAGCAATTTGTTCTGCAAAGGAGCGAAATACTCACCGAGAACGTAGATATCGGGATCCTGAGTGATCTGGCCAAGATCCGACGTAATCAAGTTGTTCAGACGTCCAACGAAGTTGCCACCCTTGGTATCAGGCTCATCTGCAACCTTCGTACTGGCCTCCGACACCGACGGCTCTTGCTGCTTTCCTGGCGACGTGTCTTCCTCAGTCGTAGTTTCGGCTTGCTCGCTTGTACTTGCGTTTTCAGGTGTTGGTACTGCAGTAGTATCTCCCTTGGCGACAGGTCCAGACTCAGTCTCAGCTTTGACGCGGACACGGAGGGCATGGTCGAAAACGAGTTGGGTTATCGTTGCTCCCGAGCGTACACTGATCGCATTCTAGATGCAGAGGCGAATTCAGTCGATCAGCAAAATATTAGCAGTGTTTGCTATACGTACGTTGAGGAAAGTGTGGTAGTTTTCAGCAATCGCCTCGAACAACGGACCAACGAGCAACCATAAGATCCAGACCCACGGGCGCACCACTGCGTCCTTGCCATCGGTCTCAATATAGCTGGTGGAGAGAAAATATCAACGCGAGCGCACGTATCAGCGATCGAAAATATCAACTTCAGCAAACGATTGAGTCCTATGGGACTGGCAAATGACGTTGTGACCTAAGCTTGAAGCTTTAGCTTAGCACATGAAGTATTCGAGTTCCTAGCTGTGACTGACCTTCAAAAGCGTTGTGAAGAACATGATGATGTACTCGTGGCCTTGAGAACAAGAATCAACGAATCGGAGTACATGAAGCACTCGAAAAGGACTCACTGAAAGCGCTGATGAGGCCAAAGAAGACATGTCTATTCTTCTTCAGATACGTGTTCACAATCTAATGGAGTACTTTCAGTCCAGTTCGCGTGCAAAGAGCGAGAAATAAACACGAACGCTGAGATTGCGAGAAATCATATTGTTTGCCTGGTCGTAGTCTGGGACCGGGGGAAGCTGATCGAGATCAAGGTGTGACACCCTGTTAGCTTTCAGTATAAGAGGATCGAGGTAGGTGTAGATGAGGCGAGACAAAATAGATGCCGTTTGCTCGGGATGCTGTTCCTCCGAAGGGTGCTATGTCAAGGATGCAGTTCAGAGTTTGTCTTCAGGTAACGAGCTCATGCTGTACCTTGGGATCGTAAGGGATGTACGTGCGAGGTACCAAGAGCGGGACAATGACAGCTGGAACAGTCATGATCCCAATGTAAATCCATAGCGGGGCTCCAAGGTCACCGTCGACGGGTGACATAGTGTACGTCGCGAGAGGCAGGACATCGCGTGCCACGAAAGTCAGCCAAGTAAGCCCCATCACAAAAGAAAGATGTCGAATTACGACAGTGGCCTGCCCCGGTGAGAGTGCTATCGACAACGCCGCCAGTACGGTCGCGTATGCCTGAATTTCGTATCAGTAGACGTTACACAGAGTCATGTCAGGAAGGTACTCACATAGGATCCAATCTGACCCCATTCCAACGTCTTCATCGTCCAATCGGTTTCCGCCCAGTAGGAGAATATTGCCCAAGTCTCCATGGAGCACAACGCGAAGCATGCTAGCAATCGCACAGTCCGGAAGGCGAAGATAACAGGCCCTCCGACGTTCTGGATGACACCCTTGTCGAAGACTCGCGCCTCATTCGGCTCATTTGGGTGTTTGACGCGCTTCGTATTCCCGTACCGTCTCCAGGTCGCGTGAACAATGAGCACGATGAACGAGAGCAAGGCTCCGAGTATGGGGATGATCAAGGAGTCCGACACAATATCTCTATACAATCCCGGCATTCAGTCAGCATATTTGTCGTCGTTCAAAGCGCTGCCTCAACGCACCTTATTCCTCGAGGACCCTCTTCTCCCGTAACCTCCGTATATAATTCCTCATCGACAATCGAGGCCTGCAAAACTGTCATGGCTGCGTAGCCACTACCACCGGTCCAGTCCCCCGCAGGCATATTGACGTCTCTGGGAGGCTCAGAAGCTGTCGGTCTGAGATCCTTGAGCTCCAGACAGAAAGTGCGGTGTGGAAAAGTGGGGGAAGGAATGAAGACAACTTATGACAGTTCAGGATACGCGTTCAAGACACAACAATGTCCGGAGATTGCGTGGAAACTGGAGATGTTACCGACAGATTGCACGTTCCATGTTGTTGATAAACATTTGATATCGTGCTAGCCAGATGTCAGAATATGCTGGGCGTGGGCAAAGAGTTGTGAGAACAGAAGAGCATCAAGAAGACGGCCAACAGCGGCGTATTCCAGCTGCAGCCAGTCATCTACGACTGCTCAGAATGAACCTGATAGAAGTGGGCGTCGATGATGGCAAGTCCATCGCATAGGAACCAGAATTGGGCGAAATGGAGCGATACATAAAAGCAATGTGGACGTCAGACTCAAAACAGATTTTGGGCAGACCGGTACCTAGTGGGAAAAGGCAGCCTAGTCCGCGCGAGCACTTGAGATCTGAATCGACGGCGCGCTGTCATCATGTTCATGAGAACATACTGAAGCAAGGAAATACGGGCTTCGGGTTGTTTTGTGAAGGTGCATGTGTAGGTTATAGAACGTAGAGCGTAAGAGGCAAGACCCGGGAGGAGGAGGAGGAGTTCTGAGCCTGAGGTCCAGGAGTTGCTTCGGCAACCCGGGCCGAACCGAGTTCGCGTTCAGACTGAGACTTCTTGACGTGCAGTTTGCGTGCAGTGGTGCATGGGTCTACACCTTTCACCAATCCCCTCAACTTCAACTCTGCATTGAAAATGTTGTCCTCAGCCCTCCGCCGCGGTGCAATGACTGGTGTTCGCGCGCGAGTTGCCTCCCGTAGGACTTTGATGACACTCGAAAACCACAAGGTGTGTGATGTTCCTTCAGCGAGAGCTCCAGTCAAGTCAGTCATTCTAACGGCCCTAATCCCTTTGCTAGTATACTGCACACGCTACAGCTAGTGGCCAAGGACGCAACGGTACCGTGACGTCCGGCGACGACGTCGGCGTCGAGCTCCGTCTTGCTATGCCTAGGTCCCTCGGAGGCAAGGGTGATGGGCAGAACCCCGAACAGCTGCTTGCCATGGGTTACTCCGGTGTGTACTCGCCACACTCAGCTCAAGCTTTGACTGCTCTTTACTGACATATTGAAACGCATATAGCCTGCTTTCTCGGCGCGCTCCAGCTAGTTGCTGGTCAACAAGGCAAGGGTGCTGCGGCTCGCGACGCGAAGATACACGTCCAAGTTCATATGGGCAAACCCAACGACATGCCTGGCTTTGGTCTTGCAGTGGAGATTCAAGTTGAAGGCGTGGACGATCAGGCTCTGATTGACGGTGCACATGCAGTACGTGACTATTCAGGCTCCCTCGCAGATAAAACACTGAACCCTATGCGTGAAGGCATGCCCATACAGTCGTGCGTTCAAACACGGTGCAGTGGTGAATGTGACCAAGAAGTAATTCAGCGCGAGCGGCGACCAGTGTCAAGCTAACGTGTTCGCAAACTGGGGCCAGCGGGCAATACTTTGGAGACTTGTGGAAGGAATTGGCGACTATAGATACACATATGCATTGCAGAAGTACATGACGGTCAGTGACGACAGGATGAGACAATCCGGACTCGAATATAAATCATGATATGCACCACGAGTTGTGGGACACTGGAAGGCGGACACGTCTACATCAGCTTTGCTTCCCTCTTCGCCTGCTGAACTTGCGCTAGCCTATGACTTCGCAGGGTCTGGTTGTTGCTTTGAGCTCCCTTCTTGTTGGACGAAGCGGCAGGTGGTGCAGGTGCGATGGTTGTTTGCGCGAGCGATATGCGTGTCTCGTCGGTAGCGAAGCCGGGGATTCGAATGTTATGGTTTCGCTCCAAATGCAGCTGCAAATCTCGAATCTCCAACGTATCACTGCCTCTGTGCTTGGCTAATCGGCATCCAAAGTTCGTCACTGAGTCGATAAACTCGTCTGCAATATCTAGCAGCAGCTAGTAAACGTCGTAAGGGGTTAGCTCCGGCTCCAAAGACGGTGCATGCAAGAGGATACTCACGTCTTCAACCTCCGGTTCGATCTTCACATTTGGGTCAATGCTCGACACCAAGTCTTGTATCGATCTCCGCATGCTCTGGTCAGCGGGCGAGTTTTTCCTCCTGATTCTCGTATCCTCCAGCGACTGCGCGTCATCTGCATTCTTGCTGATCTGCGCAGGGGTGTTCGAAACACGCCCTGCGGCCATACCACCAGTGAGTGTCGGCCGGCCTTGCTGAGTGGCTTGCCATTGGACGGCACCCGGGTTCGTGGGCGTGATTGTTTGGGAGATGGGATAGCCTTCTGTGGCGGGAGATTGACTGAGGAGAGGACTTGGATTGGCCGTTTTGAATGCGGCGTTCGGCTGTTCGCATTATATAATGAGTATAATTCATAGGACACAAGACTGTTCCAATTCACCGCACTCGACCCTCCAGCTTTGTGCTTATCTGCATACTCCTTCAGCTATGAGACAGTTGTCAGATCACTTCATCCGAAGAGAGAGAAGGGGAGAGCTCACCTGCATTATCTGCTGCTGATTCAACTTCCCTTGCTTCGCCAATTCCGAAAGCTGACCCATGTTCTGAATCAACAGCTGCGCAATCCGCTCTCCAGGTAAAGGATCGCCATTCTGAGCTTTGAAAGCCGTGCTGAGTGCAGTGATGATGCTCGCCGTGCCTGCACTTGGCGCGGCTTGCTGTTGAGCTTGCTGCTGCTGCTGTTGCTGCTGTTGTTGCAGATGGTGTTGTGGGGTTTGGTGAGGCATGTTGGGATTAGGAGGATTAGCTGCCATGGTGTGTGGCCACCGGGAGGAGTTTTGAGGAGGAAGGGGAGGTGGTGGTCTTAATGAAGGTCGCGTAGACGCCCAATGTCCTTCCGCGATGACCTGGAATGTGCCATTCAACTTTGGGTTAGATCTCCTTGACTCTGGTCTCCTTCTCCGTTGACCCTACCTACAACGACCTCACAAAAGCGAATTCATTAACCCTACTCCATTTTCATCCAAAACTTTCTCTCGCAGATCTTTGTTTATATCCGAAATCGACTCTCGCTGGGAAAGGACCACGCTTCACACAACTTGCATACCAGGCGTAGCTGGTATATAAACTTTGAAGTTCACATCGTCTTCGATTTGCGCCATCCTGGAACTGTGGTCATCATGACGAGCATGCACGTAAAGCGTGTTACGCTTACTTCGAAGAAGAACTGGTGGATGGGTGCGTGTGTAACCATTTGTCGCCATTTATTCTCATCTAACAGACCTCGGTGTGCAGTGGAACTAGATGATGAGGAACAAGCACAGAATACTACCCAACCCAGCCAGTCACAGGCCTCTCCAGACGACAATGTTCCCAAAGACGGATTCGCACATCGTTCAACGCATGCACATACCCACCGTTCCACGATTCGCAGCTATCAACCCTCCATTGCGCATCCGCCCTCGATCCCGGTTTACTACCCTCCTAGTCATCCAGCATCCATCTTCTCATTCCCTACGCCAACTTATTACAGTGCACCGCCGAATCCCACTCAAAACCTTGCTCCGTGCGCGACTGGTTCTGCCTCCGAGCTCTTCAAATGCATAGTGAAGAAGCCCAATATTGTGCAGATGGAGATCAACGACGAAATGCAGAGTAATGCACAGGATGTGACCACACAGTTCCTCGCAGAGTTGCGTGTCTACACTACGGTCACTCGCCACAGGAATATCGCTGCTTTCTTAGGCTCCCTAGAGAACGTTGGAATGGTCCTAGAATTCATCGACGGCCGTACGTTGTGGGATGTCGTCCGCGAGCGACCGCCACTAACGACCGCCATGAAGGCCGATTACCACAACCAGCTGCTGGATGGTTTGACCCATCTTCATTCCTTTGGTCTTAGCCATGGCGACCTCTCTCTACTCAACATCCAAGTTACCCTCTCTTCCGACACGATCAAGTTGCTTGACTTCGGCCGCTCCGTATCTGCCGATTCCGTCTATGTATCACCGGACGAGCCTATTGACGAACCTCCCGATTATCAACCGCCGCCGTCTCGTTTTGGCCGCGGTTCTTTCGAATCCCGTGGAGCCAATTCGCGGTTTACACCCAAATCGCCCATCACACCTCGTGCGCCCACACCTCCCTCATTGTCCCGAAGGAGAGAGCAGATCCATCCTGGGACTCGTCCGTTCTCTGCGCCCGAAGTGCTTAGAGGAGAGTGCGTCGATGCGCTACTCGCAGATGCGTACAGCTTCGGCGTGATATTAGTCTGCCTGGATCGATGCGAGTTGGTTGACATGAAGCCTTGGGAGCAGCGGAAGGATGTGATCCCGAAGGGGTTCCTGGACGGCTTGGAAGTGTTTGGCTCGCGATGTGCAGAGTATCTCAGGAGATGGGATAAGGGCCGAAGACGGCTGGCAAAGGAAGACATGATGGACGCCCCAATGCAACTGTGATTGAGCAACTAGGGCGAAGAAGTATTGATTTTCGATTTTCAAGAGGACTTTAAAACACAGCACGATACCCGTCATCCTCGATACCTTGTATTGACAAGTTGTACATCATCCGCATAAGAATAAGTACTACCAGCTCATGTACAACAACATTGCTTTACTAGTTATTTACAGTATACATTCACCGCTCATCCCTCCACCATCACCTCCGACTGATGTTCGCCGTTCCCGAAGTCCAGGTCCTCTTCTCCGTATTCTTTGTATTTCCGACGTGGCTTTACTCCAAGCCTGTCGCTCTTGCGAGTAACATCAGCAGGATCAGCAGGACCAGCTTCTGGTTGTGGCGGAGGCGCATTTTCTTCATTCTCCCTATCATTGGGAGCTGGTGCGGGCGGCGGATTCTTGAGCTTCTTCTTCTTAGGAAGCGGCCTCTCCCATGTGGTAAATTCCTGTGCAAGACGGCGTTGAAAAGCTTCGTCGTATTCCACACACCAAAGTTTCCAAATGTGAATGATCTGTATACGACATAGATGAGTCGTATCAATTCCTCGACGTAGAGAGATACACACCCTTTGTCCAGACTTATACGCTTCCAGAACAGTTTCCGGAGAGACGTTGAAGAACCTGTCTCCGCCGTCTAACGCATGTTTGAGTTCTTGATCTGACGGTTCGCGTCCGTACTGCTGCCGCAAGGCTATCTTCGCTCGAAGTTCTGCATACGGCGCGGCTTTCATCGTAAGGACATATTTGACCCAGATGTTTTGAACCTGTTAATGTACATGAGCACCTACGGACCAGACTGTGTGGGTCGTGAAGGAAGAACCGCGCCACTTACCGCAGGAGACAACTGTAGAAATTCACCCTGCGAGAGTGAGCGTACCTGCTGAGACCGATAATTTCCAAGATAAAGCCACTTGTTCACCCGCAGTCTCACGATCATCTTGAACACTTCGTCGTTCCACTGCACAAAAGATACAGCACGACACAGTAATCCGGGCTTCCCAGGGTCCCGCGGCAGCTCCGGATTCATACTCGGATTGGGGAAGACGAAGTTGACCGCCTGGCCGTCAACTGTGGGTTTGGAGAACATTGCCTGAGGAGAGCATTTGAATTTGTTGCTCATGAACGGGCGATCGACAGTGATTCTGCGAATAGTGACGTCAAGGTGGACAGAAAGTGTCTCCACGCCTGCGAGGCGTTCCTGTACGCCTTCTGGTGGGACAGAGAAACGTTCTGACTTCACCGCGGGTGCTCGAGCCCGCCGTGGTCGAGGTTCAAGCTAGAAACCCAAAGCACAAATAAGCTTAAGCACTGAAGAAGATTTTACACATATGAACTCACGTCGGGTAACCTTGAAGGTCCGGCGACAGGTGAACCGCCGCCATCGTATGCCAACAGGTTGCCAGCATTACCTGTATTACCTGTATTTCTTCTGTCTCCAGACGATACAGCCGGTGCAGCTCGACGACCATTGACAGGTGAAGGAGCTAATGGAACCTTCACATCATCGTTATCACCGTCTTTGAAGTTCTCTGCATCCGGAGTGAAAGGTGGCTGGTACGCATGCAGATCAGCTGCAACAGGGCCATAGTCTACTGAGCCGTTCCTGTGTTCAGAAGGAGACGGAGGGTCTTGTTGAGGAGATTGGGCAGGTGGCTGCTCTGGTACAGGTTCCTGCTGATCTACCATGACCATGCCTTCGTCAACTTCAGACTCGGTGAGATCTGGTATACCACTGTATCCGAACAGATCGTCCCAATCTGTATCCATTTCTTCATTGCTGCTGTCCTCTTCGAGGGACTCAGAGTCGGTTTGCATCTGTAAATCATCTCCAGGAACTGGTGATGACTGTACATGTTGTGAATGGTGCCGAGGTTGAGCAGAATGGTTCCGAAAGGCGGAAGGGCCAGCCACAGCATTGCGTGGAGTTGCAGCTCTCGGGCGTGGAGGTAGGGGTAGCAGAACGAACGGCACTGGTAACACTTTTGGCCGTTTACGCGCAAGAGGAAGGACAGAGCCCTCTCGTTCACGTTTAGGGGATTGTACCCCAACTGGTGCGCCGGCCGGTTCTACCCGAGCAGCGAGAAATTGCGTCCTCTTAACATGACCTTGACGACGCTCGGTCGGGCTGAGAAACGGTGTTCCTTCAGATGCAGCCCGGAATGAACTCGAGTTGCCGCCAGGAATCCGAATGCGCGGGATACTGGACTCGCCGGTCACTTCGAGCCCGCTGGCAATGTCAGTTTTTGGCTATCAATGAGTAGACAGAGTTGCAGACGATTCTATATTCAATATTGACAAGGTTAGAGTTCTGTATGACACACCTTGTGAATGAATGGCAAGGCGTCCACATTCGTGGGTCGACCGGAAGGAATCGGATGATTTGTTCTTCCTGCTACTAACTTTGGTGTCGGCGGCTTTGGCCACGGGTCACTCTAAAGTTTAACGGAAGAACACAATCAACAGGTCCGTTCTAGGAGCCTCAATCAAGACTAGACATTCGTACCGAGTCTGCAATCTGGCTCTGAACGTTTGGTGAAGCGTCGGGCTGCGGGCTTGGTGTTGCTGGCACTCTGGATACGGTGCTACGGTGGCGGAGGCGAGAAGGTCCAGCCAGAGCATTTCGGGGCTACGAACGAAAGTTATTGCAGCTTTGATTGAATGTAACCACAAGATCCTACTCGAGGGGGGCCAATTCGGTGTACAGTGGTCTGAGGTCCATCGCTGTTGTTGTCACCTGTCGCTGCTGCACTGCGAGATAAAAGCAACGTCAGCATCGTCTCCATTGAGCCAAGCCTTGGGCCAAGCCCGTTGACTAGCTCGTTGAGACTCTTCTCAATGGCATCCAGACGTTTCTCGGTATCCATGAATCACAAAATAGGAGAGAAAGAGATGCAGTAGAGGCAGAGTGAAAGGGCGTGAACAGGAGGCACACCTCGCCCGCCTTGACAACTCGACCAGGAAGGCGCTTTGATATCCATCACCAACTTCCATTCAGAACGCAAGTCCATTAGATAAACAGTACGTGCTACAATAACAGAAGCAACCCGAACTACACACAACAGATATAATAGACAATAAATCAACGAAGATACGGGCCACAGGGAATCTCAGATGCTCTCGGACAGGATGTCGATCGCTCGCGGTCGATGAGGATCCAGCAGGACGAGTGTTAGGCTTCGGCCAGACGACGACGGTCCGCGACATGCTGCGGGTATTCTCGGGCGAGACGTCGTTGGAACTCCTCATCATATCCACTACATTCTAGTCTCCAAATGTGAATGAACTGATATGACGTGGCAGCGGTGATTAGGAGTCTGAGGAGAAAGTAGTACAAGCCTAGCGGTACGTACCTCGTTCCCTTGAGCGAAAGCAGAGATGATATCTTCAATTTCTAGGTGGAACTTGTTCCCGAGTGACAGTATCGCGTTGTTGACTTCAACCGCCGTTGGCTCTCGTCCCAATTGCCGACGAAGAGAGATCTTCGCTCGGAGTTGGCGGTATTTCGACTTTACTTGGACATCCTGCACCCATACACGTTGAGACTGACAGAAAGCGTGAGTCTATCGCAGCTTTTCGAGGTCTAGATACTCACCTGTGTAGGTAGTGCCAGAAACTCATCTTTGGAAAGCGATCTCGTCCGCACCGACCGATAGTCTCCCAGGTACAAATACTTCTTGTCTCCCAATCGCACCAACACCTTCACTGTCAGCCCATCCCACTCGATATAATCCAAAACTCTGCACAACAACCCAGACTCTCCGGGCCGTCTTGGGACCTCTGGATTATGCTGCGGATTCGGGAACAGAAAATGATACGGATGCTGTCCTCTCTGTCGACGTTTTGCCGGACTGATCCCTGGATAGAGTGGCCGAATACCACCCCCAAACTTTGCAGACATGAACTGGCGGTCGACCGTAACTCTGCGGACTGCGGGGTCAAAGTCAACTCTGAGCGAGCTTGAGCCCAGCAATCTTGCGCGTGCGGCATCGGGACCAATGCTATGACGTCCAAGTTTGACATTGCGCTCTGGTGGTGGTGACTGAGGAAGATGCGGACGAGGTGCAGACGGTGCAGTGTTCTGGTTTATACGTGGGCCCAGACGTATTGTCAGTTTAGGTGTCTTAGAAATGGCTGGTGGCTGTGAAGAAGGCGTGATGGGAGCGGGTCTGGGAGCCATAGCAATGTTTGTAGCCTGACTCAGAGAAGGCTCAGGTCGTACAGTTGAAGGTTGAGGATCGTGTTGACGGGATGGTGACGACTATGACGAAGGTATAAATACACGATATTTGAACTCCCAAATGCGAAGCAGTTACTTACTGTTCCACTAGGAAAAGCAATACCCGATGCATGTTTGGTCGGCAAAAGCGTTCTCGCTTGAGAGGAGCTTCCTGGACTGCTCGACGGCTGTGACCAAGATGCTGTGGAAATACTAGCGCGAGGTGCCAAAGTAGCGTTCGTAGACTGGCTCGAAGAGGGTTCAGGTTGTACGTCTCCGGCTTGAGGATCCGGCTGGGATTGGGACGACTAAAGACGAAGGTATGAATATATTGATATTTTGAATTGTAGCGAGAAAATTACTTACTTTCTCACTAGAAGGACCGGTACCCAATGCATAGGAAGTCGGCAAATGCATTTTCATTCGAGAAGGGCTTCCTGTATTGGATAGCTGCTGCGACAGACGCGGAGTGGGGGTAGGGTGGGACACAACAGCAGCTTGGCTCGAGGAGGGCTCAGATCGTACGTTCACGGGCTGAGGGTTGCGCTCAGGATGAGAGGGCTGGAGAAGGTATGAATATCCGAAAACTTGAAATTCTGATAGTGGTTCACTTACTTTCTCAAAAGAGGGACCAGCATTCATCTCGTCTTTGATCGGCTCAGACGCACGATGCAGAGCAGCCAATTGGCGAAGACCGTGTCGAGTAGGAATCGGGGAGCTCCTTCTTCTCAAAGAAGGGAGAGCCTCCACATAGTCCCCACTCCCATCATCACCATCATCCACTCGCCTTCTCTCAAACTCGGCCTCATAATCATCCTTAAACACGTCCTCTGCAGAGGGTTGAGCTTGCAAGCCTCCTCCTGTCGGGGCCCTAGGACTCTCCGGAACATCCAGATCTGTCAAGTCACTAAGGTCCGTCAGGTCGCTCAGCACCGACTCCGCGTCCTCGTCCGTGACCTCCCCATCCTCGTCATCATGTCCACCGGCGTCGGGGTGATCCCACAAGTTCATCCCCGCCTGACAGGCCGCCACCGCTGCATGCGTGTCCGGCTCGATTTCCCAGGTTGGGTCTGGTCGGGAGACGAGGACGTATGGTGTCATCAGTCTACGACGCTTGGGTGGCGGAGGAGCAACTTCCGACTCCTTGTGCTCTTCAGGGGTTTCGAGAGGCCGTTTCGACACAGGAGGAGAAGGCGGGGGGCTGAGAGGCGAAGAAGACGGTGGACGAACCGCATCCTCCGGGAGCGGCAACACCGGTGGTCGCGACTGAGCCTCTGAGACTTGATCCGTATCGTGAGGAGCAGGACTTGAAAAGAGTGCGGATGGCGCTCTAGAGGATTTGGGCGTAACGTTTGAAGCAGCAGGCAGCGACGGAGACGAAGATGTCGAAGCAAAATCTTTCCGAGCAGGAGGAGAGCTCGAATTCGCGGCAGCTGATGCTTCAGGTGAAGGGTCCGCTGCGGGGTCATTCTACAAGAGACAAGATACGATTGAGCGTTTTGTAGCCAAAGTGCTTCGAGGAAAACTTTCCAAACGCACCTTATTCTCCCCGATGGTAGTACTCCCACCGAAATTCGAGTGGCCCAGAGTAGACGGAGCAGGAGATGCTCCAAGCCCAGACATACCCACTTCATCTTTCTCCTCTCTCTTGTTGTCCTGAGCCTCTTGCAAAGAACGCTCTACGATAGTAACGCGACCCTCAAGAGACTGTATCCTGTCCATGATCCTATGCTCCATGCTCTGCATAGCAGCAAGGATCGCTTGCGTTCCGGGATCCATGGCGTGTGGTCTTGAATGTGCGACTTCCTGAACACTCAATCTTGAAGACAGACGGCGCTGTACAAGGTGTGAGGCGGGCGCAAAGTCAGGAGACGGGCACGGGAGGGCGCCCGGAGCGCCCGTCGCGATCGCGTCTTCCGAAAGCATCTTCATTTCACTGCTTCTCGAGATAGAATGAACATACGACAAAAACGTCAGGATGCTTGACGTATGAAAGAAAAATTGATAACCAGCCAAATGAACCTTCTGACACTGTTGTACAATTGCGTATGGAGGAAAAGCTACAGTAACATGCGGACGTGACGGTCATAGAAAATATACAAGGGTTGCAGAATCCCCATGCTGCGAAGAAAAACGACCTACAATGCGCTCTTCTGCCACTGAGGCGGGCACCCGTCCGCCACAGCCAAATAGCTCATCAAATCGCTCGTTAAGAACTCGCTCGGCCATTCCTGCCTGACCTGCTTCTTGATGTACCTCGCCACGATATCCAAGTTCTGCTGCTTGACACTCGCGCTCTTCAATGTCGGAACGACATCGTCGACGATGCGATCTATGAGCTCGGGAGTGATGTGCTCGCCGGAGTCGGAGATCCGGCTGTTGTATTTGACCCATTGCCAAATCTGGCAGCGCGAGATCTCGGCGGTAGCAGCATCCTCCATGAGCCAGTTCAGAGGGATGCAGCCGTTGCCACCCAGCCACGCAGCGCTGTATGCAAGAGCGGCGGCGACGTTCGCGCGGACGCCGTCCTGCGTGATCTTTCCTGCGAAGTTGTTGTTGACCAAGTCCGCGGCAGTAACTTTCACATCTTCCCTCAGGACGTGATACTGTAGCAAAGTCAGACACGCACAAAACCGAAAAAGTAGACTGAAGACATACCTGGTTGGGGCCAACCATATGTTCGTTGAAGACGTCCGTAGCAATCTTGTTGATCAGGGGATGGGCGATCCAAGTTCCATCGTGGCCATTGGTCACTTCACGGAGCTTATCATCCCGAACCTTCTTCATCGCGAGGTCATTGGCCTTCGGGTCGTCCTTGACGGGAATCTGGGCCGACATGCCTCCCATGGCTGCAACCTTGCGCCTGGTAGAAACGTGGTAAGTGGGAGATACATACAGACTGGGAAAAGGTAACTACCTATGGCACGTCTTGATCAAGAGGCGAACGTATGCGTCCATGAAAGGAGCCTCCATGGTAACATCTTTCCGGTCTGGGAGAACGGCCGTACTGTTAGCACGGTTTCGCTTGATGAAACTGAAGATATAGTCCCATCTACAATGTCACACAGATAGAGTATGAGAATTTGCCAAGATATGCGACTCGTTGAAACGTACCTTCCACAGTTCAGACCAGAGGAGTGCTGCCTCAGCTCGAAGAGGATCTCGTCCATTTGGAAAGCAGCCGGTAATGTCTCGATGAGTACAGTCGCCCTGATGGTTCCATGGGGAATGTGGATGTAGGACTGGGAAAAGTTGAAGATATCGTTCCAGAGGCGAGCTTCACGATAGTGTTCCATTTTTGGCAGATAGAAGTACGGCCCGGATCCGCGGGCGACCAGCTCTTGAGCGTTATGATAGAAATAGAGTGCGAAATCGAAGATCGAAGCAGACACAGGAGCGTTGTCGACAGTGACACGGGGTTCGTCGAGGTGCCATCCACGGGGGCTATAGTATTATCATGTCAGTCAAGTCTGTGAATGACACCCTATGACGGCGAACGCACCGAACGATGAGAACAGCAGGGTTCTCCACCAGCTTGTACGCCTTTCCTCCCGATTCGAAATCAATCTTCCGCCTAATCGCGTCCTTCAAGTTGACCTGACCGGTCAGCATGTTGGTAAGTGAAGGAGCGCATGAATCTAGAACAAGGTGTCAATACATTGACCAGGAGAACACCCAACATGAGCGCGCTACGTACCTTCGAAATCAGCCATGAACGTCTTGGTTCCACTGTTCAACGCGTTGATCACCATCTTCCTGTCAGGGGGACCGGTGATCTCGACCCTCCTATCCTCCAACCCGGGAGCCGGAGGTGCGCACAACCAGGACGGGTCCGCGCGAATGTGAGCAGTCTCGGGAGGGAAGTCGAGAGGAACGCCAGCATCGAGCCGTTGCTGGACAGCGTCGCGAGCAAAGAGGAGGCTGTGGCGCGTCGCATCGAATGTCCTGTGGAGAGCGGCGAGGAACTCGAGTGCGCCATCGGTGAGTATCTCTGCCTGTGCTTTCTGCGCCTCCTTGGAATGAATCTGCACGCCTGCGACCATGGCGAAAGTATGTGGTGGAATAGTAGGATGTGAGAAGAGTGATGCGGAAGAGGAGTGCACAACATAGCCGTGGCCAGCTGGCCAACTTATAACCTGGACTGGCCGGCACTCCGCCATACCGCATTCCAAACTGGGCGCGACGTCATCCCCTGGCCTGATTTCACGTGGCTCGGAACATGCCCGTCCCCCGGAACACCCCGCCCCCGCGTCGTGGGTCCAGCGGTGCCCGGAGTCCCGCCCCTCTTCCTGCACGGCTCTCCGTTGACGCCCGCCCTGCACGCCCCCCGAGCCCGAATCCCGACAAGACATTCTTCGTCTGTTCCAGGTCTACCCACCGCGTTCTCGCCGGCTGTTCTTGTCCCCATTCCATCATCCGAGATACCGCTCGCCATACGATACGCAACGGGCTACCGTGAGGCGGCGTGCCGTGTCCAAAGCGCATCCTTCTGCGCGGATGACCGCTCGCCTGATAAAACAACCTACTCACCGATCCACGTACACACTCTAAATATCACCCCGCTGTTCCCTGCGGCACACCCTGTTTTGCTGTACACACCCATGCATGTCAAACTCAGTACGCGAAATAACACAAATAGTGACGCCCTATCTCCTCACAGGAAGGTGGCCAAAGTTACAGATATGTCATGTACTTTTCTTGTCCGAATCAGATTCTTTCTCTGACGGAACAGGTTCGGACTCTGTTGATGACACTGCCGTACAAAGGCAGGGTGCAATGATGAACGTTGTTCCAGTCAGTTCTTCTTGCACACACTCAGCACTCCAATCGTAGCACTCACCAGGCGGCATCAACTCCTTCACGACCCGCTCTCCAACCTTGATGACCCGCCGACAGGCCATCTGCCACACACCGCAGCTCACCGACCCCGCCGGTGCGAACGGGAATGACAACCACCAGGTGAGGGGGCCGAACCATCCTGGTGGGAGATAGAATACAGCCGACTTGCGGTACCACCATCCTACGACGAACTGTACGCCGCTGGTGGATATCCACAGAAACGTGTTGAAGCGCAAAGAGAAGCTGCTTCGAGTACTGGAGAGGTCGCTATCTGCACAAGCAAGGAAGGCGGCGTATCAGTGATCATATACGGCATATGAAGCAAAGCTGAACGCACTGAGTTTCTCCAGATCACTCAACCCCTTGTCCACAGAGCGCCTTAGCTTCGCCCACTTCGCGAAATGGTCCTGCGCACTCGTCTGCAGGAGCTCCTTCTTGTTCGCCAGAATTTCGGATTTGAGCCTTCTTTGTTCAACCATCTTCGCAGAGAAGAAGACGCGCAGATACAGCGAGTAGACCTAACATAAAGGTCTCGTGTCAGTATCAACAAATAGGACTGAATGTGGCGGGGCAGGACTGACGAGTTCGAGTAAAACAGATTTCCCTATCCAAGAGATGAGATCGGTCATAAAGACCAAACCGAATATGGCGATGATCAGCGACATGGCTGAGACCAGGACAAGGAAGACCGAAGACAAGAGGGCGGGTGGTGGACGGGACGAAGAGCCCCGCTGGCGTTGGGGACAACGATGCCTCGCGAATGCAGCACGCGTCAGATCAAGCGCGCATGACGTGGGATCAATATCGTGTTTGTCGCTGTTAGAATCCGAAGCTGTAGCCTTTTCAGGTGGTACTGGAGATGTGCCGAATGTTCGAGGCAATTCACGAGAAACAGAGGCAGTCGTACAGTCAAGGAAGTGCTTGTTGGGTTCAAGGATGAAAGATGCATCTCCCAATGCTGCACGACTTCAGGGCTTGATCGAAGGTCACCCGATAGCACAACTCGAACAAGGAACTGAGTGTAAAGAAAGGCGTTGCATGATGGTAGGTGTCATTTTAGCATGGGATGGCCATAGGCCCACAGCGAAAGGGGGTGAGGGCAATACATAGCTGCGCGCGTGCGGGTGCGATGGATGTGGAAACAGAAAAAATGATCTCGAAGCCGCCTCTCATATTTCCTCGTCCTGCCCTCTGCTACTTCCGCTCCAACAGAACAAGAACCGACATGGATGGATGATGATACAGTGGTATTGTCGAGGGTAGGAGGGAAGCTTAGATGTTGAGCTTGGTACGCCTCCAGTGACGCCTCTTGGCGTTGTACTATACATGCAAGATCAGTAGTTGAAAAAGGCGAAAGTTGGGGCAAGAGTGGGAAGAAAGACGCACCTGGATCTTGGTATCCGTCTTCAGACGGAACCACTGAGGAATAGGCCTGATCGAATCTCGTCAATATCTAAACTTCAGCTTCTACGAAACTTGGTCGTGCTCACCTGTTCTGGCGGGAGGCCTTAGCGAGGATGCGCTTTGTTCTGAAGGTCTTTTGGGAAGGCTACAACATCACAGCATACATAGTCAGTTCAGTATCGTCCAGCAAAACCACATAAGAGGGGGACGTACCATCGTGTCTTGAGGGTTGGGCAACGGGCGCGGGCGTCGTGTGTCGGTGGATAGGGAGTGAGAGAAAATAAGGTTTGCCAGTACGAGCTCTGTATAGTTCTGACTAAGCAGCTCGATTTGGGAAGAGAGCGCTTCCCTGCCGAAATGAGATCTTAGCGAACAGGAATTATTCTAATAATAACTCGTGCAGAAAGCGCCCATATCGCGGAGACACGTCCACAACACGTCCACGATTCTCAGGCTGGACGTCTACTCCAAGCCCCTCCTTGCATTCCCCTCTATTACTCTGTCAATTCCCCTTCGCTTTGGTGACCATGAACATGCAATTGTTGAGCTGGTTCTCTGTTCTCGTCTTCGCCCTGATCGTCTCGGCCAAGAGCAGCGCGGAAGTCACCGAGCTGCAGATCGAGACGAGCTACAAGCCGGACGATTGCAAGGTTGTCGCGAGCAAGGGTGACAAGGTCAAGGTTCACTACGTACGTGTCCCGAACATATCTTTTTTAACGAACGACGAACTCAAGTGCTACCTCGTGTAGACTGGAACTTTGTATGAGGATGGCAAGAAGTTCGACTCCAGGTATGGACCATGATGTACACGTCGCCAACCTCCAATTGACACGTCCCTTTGTTTGCGCAGTCTTGACCGCGGCCAGCCACTCCCTTTGACCTGTAAGCTACAATATGCATAACTATACGATATGTCTCTGACCAGCGTTGCTTCGTAGTGGGTGTCGGTCAAGTCATCAAGGGATGGGACGAGGGTCTCGTCGGCATGTGCTTGCATGAGAAGCGTACACTCCACTCATTATCCCCTCAGCACTGGCATACGGTATGTTCTTGCTTCCTCTCTGCAATCGTTCGTGTTTTGACGTTGGCGTGAAGGTGCTCGTGGTGCGGGTGGACTTATACCAGCCAATGCTGCGTTGGTCTTCGAGACGGAGCTGGTGGATGGGATGTCAATGGCAAGACCACACACGAGGAGCTGTAAAACGAGATAATCTCTCGTCGCATACTGTATCGCCTATACTACTAGCATGCAGAGACCATTGCCAATGTATCGGATCTGGAAGCACAACTTGGACAGATACGACTTAGACAGATGAGCACATCCAGAGGCGTTGAACCTAGTACGGCCGAGCATTACGGTGATATGAAAGACATGAGTATATCGAAATGTACATCCATTTACTTGCCCTGCGTCTTGAGCTTGTCATCCACCAACGACTGGAACTCCTCCCTCAAAATCGCCTCCCTGCGCTCCCTCTCCTCCTGCTGCAACTTCAAAATACCCCTCTTCTCTTCTGCGCTAATGACCTGGTTCTCCTTGCGCATACGGACGGCATTCATGCGTCTATGCCTGCTTCCACTCATAACGTATCCAACCGACTCGTATGTGGCAATCTCGTCAGACGACAAGCCGATTTCACCACGACGAGGGATACGCGAGTCCGTGCCGTCCTGCAAGAAGGCGGCCATGGCGCTACCTTCACCGCGAAGCAGGGCACCACCGTATTGCCGTTCGTCGATCTTCTTGGAGGTAGATACCTGATTCAACGGCTGAGGACCCACTTCGTCGTCGTCCGAGTCGTCGTCCGCAGCCGTAGTTGAGGAGACCTTTGCGGCTGGTACGGGTGGCGGCGGCATGGAATTGTTAGCCCCATTGGTCTGCACCTCGCTGGAAGCAGAAGGAGCGAGTAAGGCAGACGTAGCCGGTGCCTCCACCCACTCGTCTTCCATCTCCACTTCGCTGGACGGTGGGCGCAGCTCGGGGCTCCGTGTACGAGTCTCGCTACGGCGTTCCCTTCGGTCTCTGCTCCTACTTCTCGGTCGTCGATCCCTCCTGTCACGTTCTTCGTCACTGTAGCGGCCGGCGGAAACTGACCTGCGCCTGTCTTTATCTTTGGGCTTTCGCTTCTTCTCATCCTTGCGAGCGCGTTTCCGCTCTTTCTTCTCCCGACGTCTGCGTTCGTCTTCCGAATCAGACGAGGAAGACGGTGATGGAGAACGTCTGTGTTTGCGTGACTTTTTGGACCTCTTAGGATCTGGACTTGTAGACCTGCACACGAGTCACATCAGTACAAACGTGTGGTATTGAATGCGCATGGGTAGACATACGATCGTGTAGGTGCCTTCGGTGATGGGGGCCATATACTGAGCGTGCTCTTGTCTCGTTGTTCTCGTCGACTGCATAGGCAACATTCAATGGAGCTCAAATGCTACCAATAATGAGCACGCACCTGTCCATGAACTCAGCACCTCCACCTCCACCACTGTACCCGTTCTGACCGCGCCCTCGGACCATGTTCTCCTCTTTCCTCCAAGGTGCCTGTCCTTCTGCACCATCGCCACCCTCTCGTTTCGGCGAGCTAGGTCTCCCATAGTCGCCATACTCGGGACTCGCCCGCCTCGTCCTCCCGCTCTCCCTTCCGTCATCTCTGTCACGACTCCGCCGTTGCCTGTCGGCACTCGGTTCTCTTTCCCTGACACGCCCACGATGCCTGTCCCTATCATCCCTGCCTCGTTCTCTATCTCGATGTCTTCTGTCAGGCGACCTGTCTTTGGAGCGATATGGAGAGGGAGAACGACGGTGAGAAGGCTTTGGTGAAGGCGATCGACCGCGTTGCCTATCCCGTGAATATGACGAAGAGCCAGCGGGCTGGTGGGGTACCAAGGCAAGACGTGATGGATGAATAGTGGCCATTCGAGTGCTTTGAACGGAGAGTGTGAGAGGCGGGTGTGGTTTCGATTCGCTCCTTGAGAGACTTGGTCAAGGTAATTTCAGAGACAGACCGGTGTCAGACGCGCGAAGCTGGCGCGTGGGAAAATGTGACACATGCCGCTTACTGCTACCTTCTGGACGCGTCCTGTGGAAGTTGGCCAACATCTGGTCAAAACACTTCCTTGTTGGCCATACTCCTTCGGGGCTTCCATCACCTCTCAGAATCTCCTCTGCGATGGTACAGTCTCTTCCAGGTCTCTTCTGTTGACTTTTGAGAAGGCAACAAAACAAAACACAAGTTTGTACCACGTCATCACCCCGATACTTCTCCGAACAATGTGTCGAACAATCCTTGGAGTCCCTGCGCCCGCCGGCGCCGCCTCCACTCCTCACTCTCGGCTAGCTTTGGGTTGCATTTGAGATTCAGTGGATATCTTGCTGTGCATTTTTCGGATGGCTGCCCTTGGCGTATCCCTCTGCCCTGAATCACGCACTCTTGGAGTGAACACGCAGTCGACCAGGTAACTGGCGAGGTAATCGTTGCATCATACCTTGCGGCTTGCGGCAACCTACTCCCATCCTACATCTATATATTGACCTTCGTTCCGAGTGCCTTCTGCAACCACCTCACAGTCACGTCAACTCTTCCCCACTACCCCTGCCCCACTCATACCTTGTACTGCGACCGCGACCGCTCTTCGTTGCACCCTTGACTACTATCGTTGCATATCCTACTTCGTTCCTTGACTCCCACTCCACTACTATGCATCCCGCTCAGATTCTCTGCCGACCTCTTGCCGGTCGTGCCATGAACGCCTCCATGATGAAAGACGCCGTCTTGAAAACAGGCTCTCACTCGCGCTATCCCAACCATCTCATCGGCCGCGGTGCTAGCGTCGTCAACATCAAAGATCACGTCGTACGTTTCTGCCTACGTTCATGCCTCCACCGACACGCGTCTCACTCGATAATTTTAGTACTTTGCCAAAGCCACTGCTTCAGGTGCAGGCCGCCGAGGGATCGTTGAATCTACTGGCGACATGCCTATGAAGATGACCATGGATCTTCCGAAGGCCGCTGGTGGTAAAGGCGAAGGCCAAAATCCCGAGCAGCTCTTCGCCATGGGATACTCATGTGCGTGTCTCATCCTATGGCATACCTCCTTTTCGGTGCTAATTACCTTGCACTGCAGCGTGTTTCCTGGGTGCTCTGCAGCTCGCTGCATCTCGTGCGGATAAGAGGGACATGGCTGACCTCGCGAAGGTCAACGCTTCTGTGTTCCTCGGTCACCCTGAAGATCCCAATATGGACGGCTTCGGTCTCCGTGTTGAACTCACCGTAGAAGGTTGCGACGATGACGCTATCATCAGCGCCGCGCATGAGGTGAGTAAATGACGAACGCTTTATCTCACTGTACACGATACCAATACTTCGCCTTGCTGTAGTTCTGTCCATACAGTCGAGCTCTTACTCAAGGAGCCGACGTCAAGGTTTTGAAAGTCTAAATACCCCCATGATGAATTCAACCATACCAGGCTTCACCTCCCTTTACTTCTCTTTGGATACACGGTTAATTTGTAGATTATGATTGTGTTGGACTTTCGGACATGCCCCTTCTTTAGCCTCATCTATTAAACCCGCCAAGTATACCCAACCCTGTGTATTTTAGTGTGTAGATCTAGCAGTACGATGTCCATGTAATCGGTGTATTATAGTGCTACAATTGAAATATCGCTATGAATTCCAGTCAAACGTCCACTACAACGGTCTCCCACTCTCGTAGATCAGGATCATACTCCCTCTCCATCTTCCGACTCCTTTCCAACACGTCTGCTTCCAAAGTTGCAACCGCTTTCCCCTCCGCGCGTACCACACATCCCATCGCCTTCAATCTCCCCAGGACTTGAGTGATCCAGTTTTGTCCCGTAATACCCGCATGCCGATTGAACTCAGTGGAGACGAAGCTCATGGGGTATATCGCGTGGCACAAAGCATCGAAACAAGGGTTGCCCGCCTCATCGACGCAAAAAGGCGCGAAGTAGCCGTCGACACGGAAGTACGCAAGATTGACGCGTCCGTTGGTGATACTACACGGTCTCGGGAGCAGGGGTTGGATGTTGACCACTTGCGCTGGGAGGATCCCGTGCTCGGGAGATTTGGGTGCGTAACCTACTGGGACGCTGACGAAATGCCCAGGGGAGGGGCAGCTTGTTAACACCCGGTCGCCGTTTACTCCAGGTGTATCGAGTGGCGTTGCCCGCGTCATCGGTGACCACCAGAGCCCAGTGAAACTCGGAGTGGATGGATTCGGTGGGCTGAGTGGTGATGAAGAGCGAGCTCGCGGGAAGAGCCACGGCGTGGCCTGTGGAGCTTTGCGATGGTACCACCACCTTAGGACCTGTGCCTGTACCTGCGTCCGCGCTGGTAGCACTGCTTGGAGTTCGGGAGTGAGCACCGTGGCCACTATGGGCTTTACGGCTTAATTGACCTCGATGACTACCATTAGTGCTTGGCGTACCACGAACGGTGCGTCGGTGCTCTTTGGGAAGTCGAGGTGCTTCGGAAGAAGAAGAGGCTCGGGGCATGGTAATTCGGCTGTAGGGACTGTGTATACACGTTCTTGCGAGTGGCCAGCTCACTACAGCAGCGATCAGGTGAGTCAGTGGCTTGAGATGACTGACGAGGCTGAGGATAGACTCGGAAAAGTACTCACAGCTCGAGGAATGACGTCGGTCAACATCGCCAGGGCTCGAACTGCCTGCTTCCTGAAATATATGCAACGTCGACTATGCGAGCTTGGGCCACTCAGATCTAATTTGATCCTCGGCCTCAACACCTTTGTCTTTTCATTGTCTTGAACAATGACAGATCAATGCGACGGTCGATCTGAACAACGATGCATCGTAATGGCAACGGTGGTATGAAATTGGGCCGATCCCCTGGCAACGCAATAATATATGTGAGATTAACATCTCACTGTGGAGAACATAAAATCAGTACTTACTGGCGTGACGGGACGCGACCAAGAATATTCATTGAAAGTTTCCGAGTCGTTACTGAGCTGCACGGCTGATGGCACGAGCTCGACACGCATTGATGGCAATCACTATTCGCGGTTCGGTGGTGTAGTTGGTTATCACTTCTGTCTAACACACAGGCGGTCATCAGTTCGAGTCTGGTCCGAATCACTTTTTTCTCCTCTCTTTTTCTCTCGCCGGCTCCATGACTCTTGGACAAGAACGAACAGACCACCACTCGAGTTCTATTAGACAATCGCCTCTTGCTCTGCGCGAATGACAGTCTCCGAATCGCTGGAATCCGCATCGCCGGTAGCGCGCGCGTTTCATTCTTGGCAGACGACTAGAAACACCTTCAGAATGAGAATAAGTACGACACTCTGATGAAACACTATAGGCTGTTTCAGGTGGGCTTGTCCGAGGTCGTGACGGCGGCGATTGCCCTTAGAGACACGCCCATACATAAGACTCTGCCCAGTGCAGCCATCCCTTTCCGATAGCAAGACGCTCTCTGCTTTGACCTAACCTCTTGCTCGATCTTCAACCATGTCCAACTTCGATGACAAGTACGTGTGTATTGCTGATAATCGATGCGAACATCGCTGATCATCGCCGCGATCTATTGCAGATGCCTGTTTTGCGGTATCGCGACGGGTTGAGTACCTCCCAGGTCAGAATGTGACTGCGACAGTACATGCTCATATGAGTTATAGGAGCTATTCCTAGCTTCAAGGTCTATGAGACCGAGCACTCGTGAGTACCAAACCTCGTTCTGGTTTGCGTACGAGGCTAATTGATGTTACGCCACAGTCTCGCGTTCTTGGACATCTCACCTGTGTCGGAGGGACACACGCAGGTGATTCCGAAATGTGAGTCCATGTTTGTGCCATCTCTGGAAGAAGAGACCTCCAACATCGGATATGTAGACCACGCGAAGACACTTCAGGACATGCCAGACGAGTATCTTCGTGACATTGGCCCGGTCATCAAGAAGGTAGCCAAGGCTACTGGTGCGGAGCAGTACAACATCCTCCAGGTATGTACTCGCCTTCCTCAGCGACGCATTCACTCACGCCATTGCAATATCGTCGTTGTTTTGTAGAACAATGGAAAGCTTGCCTTCCAGCACGTCGACCATGTGCACTTCCACGTCATCCCTAAAAATACGGCTACTGACGGATTAGTTCTCACTATTGATGACAACTGGCCTGCTCGTCAGGCCACCAAGGAGGATTTGGCTCAGACGCAAGAGAAGATGAAGGGCAGATTGTAAGATGTAAGCGAAAGAAGAATGACTGCGGTGTGTATTTGCTACGGGTATGAACATGGAATGCGAACGGATTTGAAACAAATCACGACGGCGTGCACTTGCAGACGAACCAAGCGAGCACCAACTTGAAGTTGCGAACCGCGACGAGGGTCCATAGAGGTCCACTTCACACAAAGCGAGGATGAGAGATAAATACTGAGTGACAGAATGTTGAAGATTGTCCGGACCAATGCGATCTACGCCGCTGACATGATATCTACACCGAATATACTGTATGGTTCTAGTAGATAAGTAGTAGTCTTCATCGCGCCCAATGGTCCCAATAAATGTGCAAAGATGCTATGTACGGTGGTGGTGGTGGTGTACGATTATGTACGTGGTGATGTCAAAAAAAGTCAAGTCCAAATGCCTATGTTATGGAGTCCGTGGTTATGTGTGGGGAATACATATAGGCAACATAAATGAAGGGATTGTCTTACATGCGCACACAAAACTGTCGTGAAGGCGTAAGGAAACTGTCCGTGAAAAATCGTAAAGAGTAGAGGAGAAGCAAAAAGTTCTCAGAGAATAAAAGTACCAAGGGTCCATACTGCCAGAGTCAAGAGAGGAAGCAAGAAAGAGTCTGATGAAGAGGAACGGAAGAGAGAAAGCGCATCGCTGGCGTCAGCCTGGCTGTTCGAACCTGGTGGGTTCGATGCCTGGCTGGGCGCCGACACGGAGCCCGCAGCGGGGAGGGGAGCGACGGCGAGTGTTTTCTGGGTTCCGAGTTGGCCGGAACCGATCATCACTTGCACGCCGATTGAGGGGACGCCGTTGACAACGACGAAGAGCACTGTTATGATGGACAGATCTGGTCAACAGGGTGTCAATTAGTATGTGGATCGGTAGAACTTACGTGCGGGGCCAGGTGCCAGGATGGCGGGGTTAGGGGGGACTTGGCTGACATGGAGAGTCGCGGTACCGTCGAGGTTGATGGTGTAAGAGTTCTCCAGCTGAAGATAACGCTGACCCATGTTCTGAAAGCATTGTGAGTCAAGGTCTGCTGGAATGACCCTACGAGACACTCACCATAGCGTGTGTTGAGAAACCACCGCGGACGATGACGACCTTCGTGTTGTTAGCGTTGCCGGTGTTACCAAAGAGATCGTCCTTGGAGACAGTGACGTTGAAGTACGCGCCACCGTAAGTCAAGGTGGAAGGAAGACCCTGGGGCTCAGGCCTGCGCTGGTTGTAGTACGACGGGTAGAACTTCTCGACGCGGTACTCGGTGGGGAACTTGACGTCGGGGCCGACGTTGTAATCCGAGTTGGGGTTCGAGCCAGTGACCATGACAGCACCTTCAAAAAGATCGGAGTTAGAACACTCAACCTATAACTCAGAAGTACGAGCATACCATCGGGAAGAATGATAGCGGACGAGTGGTACATGCGAGGAACGGTGGATGCGGAAAGACCATCACGGCTCCACCTCTTGCCCTGGGGAGCCGAGGGGTCGTAGATGGCGGGGGTCATGACCGCATTGTCAGCGTACGACTGGCCGACGGCCCAGGAGTCGTTACCGTAACCTGCAACACCAGTACCAGCTCCGTTGACCCCGAAGAGCCTGCCGTCGGGGAGGTAGACCAAGTTCATCATCGAACGAGCCTCAAGCATGTCATCGTCCTCGTTGTAGTTCTGCGAAACATCGGGAGTGATGTTGACGCAAGACGAGGACGCAGGGAAAGCAGCGATGTTCCAGTTGGTCTTCCACTGGTCTGGCTGGAGGTTGGTACCACCGCAGAACAGGATGGTCGCAGTCCAGTTGTTGGCGGGCGTCAGAGGCAACATGGCAGTTCCAGCACTGGCGGGATAAGTCCGCACAGCGTGAAGCATGTCTGGCAGCTGGAACTCTTGCTGCGCCTTGTAGTCCAGAATGGCAGTTCCCCAGTTCGCTTGCATGAAGAGCTTGCCCGATGGAAGAAGCCATGTGAGGGGGAACAAGTTTGCGGGCAACGTGCGGTCGAGGAGAGGAGACCCAATGGGAGCACCACCCGTCGAAGGGAAGAACTCGTACGTGGGGTTTGTCTGACCAGCATCGTTTACGAAACCACCCCACATATCGCCACCGATCTAGAGCAAGGATTTGAGTAAAGGGTCATCCCCAAGTCATGAGAACACATACGATGATGATGCTACCATCCTCCAAAGTTTCCCTAGAGCGGCGCACAGGTCAGACGCAATCACGACTATCCAGCTCTCCTGTACTTACAAAGTGGGGTACCAACGACGGGTTGTCATGTCGCCATAGATCGACCAGTTGCAGTTCCCATCATCACAAGGATCCAAAAGCCTGATCAATTGCGCGGTCAGTATCCACTAGCAATTGGCAATGGGAGTAAAAACCGACCTCAGCCTGATAAAAATGATGTCAGCAGGAGTCAATAGGGAGAGTAGACAATGCAAACGACTCACGATTGTCCACCGTCGGGGTCATCATATGGACCTCCGCCAGTCTGGCTTGACGCTGTTTGACCGCCGTATGTGACTGCTTGGTTTCCGCCTGCATTCAGCCACGTTCCGTTACCAAGAACGTTGCCACCCTGTGTCACAGATCAGCACATATACACAAAGAGATTTGGAAAGACGTACTGCGCAGAATGAGTTAGTAACGATGTCCATGGCACGACCGTTGTTCGAGTTGACATCATATTCTACAAGGCTCGTCAGTTGGGCGCCCGAAGCGAAACATATGCAAACTCACCGGAAGCCCATGCTGGATGATCACCGATTTGAGGATGGTCAGGGTTACCCTCTGTCTTGTCAATGACATACACCTTATTGGGGGTGCCCAAGAAGAGCTGAGGAAGGCAAGGCAGGCAAAGTTAGCAAGGAGATCGCGAGGGGAGATGCATCCGAGCGGTGACGGAAGTAAATCCACGATCTGCGTGCGCGCAAGCGCATCGGAGCTCGCGTAGANNTAAACTAGGGTGCGTTGAACATTTTGTAGAGTGGATAGCCCCTCGTGAAACGCGTGCAATACCACAGGCAAAGCACCCCGGGCGCACGCATAAACCGTCTGAGAGCATAAATAGCGCCGCGGCGGTCGTAGCCCGTACCCTTCCCGCGAGGCTCCGTAGCACCAACGACCAGCAGAGAACGCGAGGACATGTCCGCCTTTGCACGACGAACATCCAAGAAACACGACGAAGCACGATGCTCACCTGCTGTGCACTGACGATACTGTCTCCGAGGATCTCGAACTGGCCGATCGGCGCGTTTTGGCGCGCAGGCTGACCTGGGGTTGATGCAGCGGCGGCGCTGACCAGAGGGGATGCGGTGAGGGCTAGGAGGGAGAAAGAAGCACACGACAAATGGCGAAACATTGTTAATGAGATGAGGCCGAAGAAAGGGCCAGGAAAAGTAGAACTGGAAGGTAGGGTGGCGAAGGCCGGTAAAGACTGACAGGTGCGCTGTTGAGCGCAGAAACGCGACGAGGCCGTAGCAGTGTGCAGGAGGTAGAGTGTGGCCTAGGAGAGCGGAGGAGGCCTCGAGACACGAGAGAGGAGGAGGAAAAGAAAAGCCCTTGTGAGGCTGGCGAAGACGGGGGAGGACTTTATGTGCGAGGTTGGAAAAATTCGGATTTCCGGATCAACTGCGATCGGCGCGTTGCAAGCCGTCTCCTCCTTAGACGCGACGACGCGGACCAACCCTTGCAATCCTCCTCGATGATGGGGCTGTTTTCGCGGCCATCCATCTCGCGTACCCCGCGACGATATATAATCTCCGCAGGCGACCAGGACCCGTCTTGGCACAGGATGCGCTGCCCGTCAAGACGTGGCGAACGAAAACAGCAGGCAAGCTTCCAGCCGTACGCGACTCGAGATCCTGCGTTGCCACCAACAAATGAAACCCATTTCTGTGCGAATTCCTGCGCGATCTCCTCAAGATCTCGTCCATTTGCCTCATGGAAACAGCTGACTTGAGCGCCAGATTCGCATCGGATGTACGGGGTCCACTGCCCGCCAAGGGCAAAATCCGACCGTCGCGCTTGACAAGCTTGACTTTTTCGTCCGGAACGTCCAGCTCGTGGTGTTCGGCGCAAACATCGCTGTGTAGCTGTAGGTCCTGTTGCCGTTCCCCTTCGAGCTCGTAGATAGTAGACTGCACTCAGAGAGAAGGTTCAAATGACGACTAGCATATCCTGTAACACCGGTATCAGTAGTTCCTGGTAACGGAACACATCGTGCCACGGCCAAGCCATTGCCAAGAATGGGGCACTCATCAGCGTCAAAACAGAAAATCAATTTCCTGATTTACCAGTAATACCACACTTCTGAGTCCAAAGTCATCCCAAAGTAGCCCAAAGTACATATGTATCTCGGAGACTCGGACGACCCCGCTTTGAACTTGCTGAGAGCTGAGCGAAAACGGCGTTTATCTGTCCCCATCGCATTGCGTTGACTGAGTTTGACAATGACAATGACTCGCTTCTGCTAGCGTCGAAGACTGAGTGACACCTCTGGCAGCTATGAGCATTGCCCGCACCGGACAGTAGCCTGCACGCTGCAGCTGCAACCAGAAGATCACCAGTTCGCGCCTAGTACCATTGCACACAAATCACAGACCGCCCTCGACGTGCTTCTCTTCGCAGCGTCCTGCTGTGCCGCCTCATTGCCGTCCTTCGCGGGCGCAACTTGACAGCTTCGAGCACCGTCCCTATTATCCTCACCAAGGATGAGATGGACGCTATTACTCGTCCTTCATGCGCCAAAAGTAGGTTTCCCGGATATGAGGGGCCACAGTGCGTACATGTATATTTGGGCGCGTTTGAGTGCGGGCCACAGCTCGAGCCGGGGAATGCTGACCGCTGGCTTCGTTGGCGAGCTCTCCATAAGAAGGCGGTGCGGCTGCCGCATTTGCAAATTCTTCCCACTTCCGAGACGACGAAGGCAGCGGAGACCATTCTTCTTCCAGCCAATATGCCTCGCTTGTCATCTCCTTCATCCGGGACAGTGCTCGTTTGAATGCGAATTGCTCGTCTTTACCTGGAGGTGGGCTAAATCAGAGAGGTCGTTTGCCTGAAGCTGAAGAGACGAGTGCGTACCGGAAAACAGGGAAAGTGTTTCCAAAGGCACCGTGGTATTCGGAGGCATGGGAGCTTCACCCATACCCAACGTGTCGTATGACGAGACGTTTGGTCGATAGACATCTCGCGTTTCTGCAATTGATTCGACCATCATGACGTCCGTATTATCGATGGTGGTAGGTTCAGCCTTGTCCGCGAAGAACAGCTGGTTCGGCTCTGTATGTGCCAAACACACGAGCTTGCAACGAGCCTCGTACAAAGCGTCAATCAACGAGATAAAGCGACGTGCTTGGTTCTTCATGGAAAGCGTGAGGCCAGGGATTGAGCTAATGGCGACGGTATGAAATGTTGCTGCCAAAGTGATATAATCTGCTGTGCCCAAATCCTGGACGGAGAAAAGTGAGATCTCTCACGAGGATGCTCCTATCATGTAACTGTACCTACCTGCTCGCACAATTCGCTGAACTTGAAGTGGCATACTCGCGCTGATGCACGCGGAACGCGGAAACGCCTTCCAAAGACTGTGAGATGATGTTCAGACCATTCTTCTAAACTCAAAAGTCAATATGAACTCGTTATGGATCAGCGGCGTAGGCGCACCTCCGTCCACTTCACTGATTTTACGCAGTTTCTGCTCGAACTGAGCTTCTTGGCCGGAAGTATACCACTGAGAGTCGTTGCCGCTGTCTGCCCTAGCTTCGCGCCAGTCTTTCCCAGCCGATAAGGTTACGACAGGACACCTTTCCTTCAAGGCCTCGACAAAGGGTTCCAGCCGCTCTCGCTGCACTCCATTCTGGTAAAGGTCTTCTGGAACCTTGTTTGAAGTGCCGACAAGAATCCCGCCCATTCGCCAGTACCAGAACAGCACATCGGCAAGAAGCGTCGCGCTCGAGACGTCCAACAGCTGCACTTCGTCGAATACAAGGAGCCAGTGGCGCAACAGGAGCCTCTGAGCTACTACAAAGGGAATCGTTGGCTGCGGAGACGAGCCTCTGACCGAGGAAAAGCTCATGTCGGTCATTCGCATCCAGCGTGAAGGAAGCGAGCCAGATGCAAGCAGGTTCTTCCATGTCTCCCGCACATTCCGATTCCATGGGACGGCGGGATTGATGCTGGCTTCGCCGGGCTTCTTCGCGTGTTCGGTAGCCATGCGTGACTTTGTTTCTTCCCAGACGGCGCGATACACCTCTAGAACCAGTTCGCTGTAGTGTTTACGGGCCTTGTACGGTGTTGGGAGCCCGCGCAGCCAGAGATCGATCAGGAAGCTCTTCCCGGAGCCCGGAGGACCTATCAACAACAAACCCTGCGGATAGCAAACACGTCAGAAGAGGTTCTACGCTTGCAGTTGCACGCATAAGGGACGAATGAATGCGAAATGAATGCGTGCCTTGGGTGTCGTGAGCTTGGCTAACTCTGTCTCGTGACTAAGAGCCCGTACGAGTGCCTTCGTGTTCGTGTCGGACGCCTCCGCTTTGCCATCTGACTGCCACCAGGGTTTCTCAGAGACGGGGTCTGTCTCCGCAGCAGGTCGAACGGCGGATGATTGCCATTGATTCGAGCTGCCGGTGAGATAATGTGAGGTAAGAGCTGGCGGCGCGTATCCATCCAGTTCCTTCTGAATACGCCGAAGCTATGCGTTCCTAGATGAGCGTACCGTCCCGTTTGGTGCGATATATGAGGAGGGAGGGGCGCACCTGCATGACGACACGTATTTGTTCTGCATCGTACTGTATCTTGCCAAGCGTAACTAAACCATGATATGTTTGAAGAAGATCAGTCGTCTGCGGTAGATTCGACGTCCCGAAACTTCGTAGATGGTTGATTCTGAGCGTAGCAGATAAGAGTGTTCGCTCCATGCATTGAATTTGGCTGGGGACAAAGCGCACGGTGGCCGGCAGCCTCGTGCATTGACTCCGAGGCGGCCGATTTACTCTCAGGAACAACATCAAGTGAAGATGTCCTTAGAAACCGGCAAGCGAGGCATCTACAGAACAACACGTTTGGCTGATTCGAACTATCAATCCAGCGAAATAACAACTACTGGTTTTCGGAAAGCAACCTTACCTTTCAACTGTGGTTGCCTATCGAGGCTCATATGAGAGACTCCGAGATCCTTTTCACGACAGGCACCGAACGAGAACTCGTCGACGTTCCAAGTGCACGAAGTCGAAAGCGAATGCTTTGCAGAGACGACGAACAAGGTATGTGGCGGATGTGTGAACTGTGAACAGACGTTGTGATCCAAAAAGCGTCCGATCGGGTGGCGCTGCGTGAGACTCAACGCCTAGCGGCAACTCCCGACTGTGCGATGCGAGGCCCTGCATATTGCCTGTGTTGGTCCAGTACATTGTCTACTTTTACTTTCGTGCACATTTCGGACCATGTAGCTTAGTCCTTCACTCTCCCGTAAAAAGCAAGTATAGAGCAGGAAGGTCTACTACTTAGAGAGTATGTATGGTATCTTGTAGAAAGAAAAACAAGCAAGTACTGCTTGAGATTAAAGCTTTGTCTCGCGAGTCCCAAGCTTCAAATTCACGGACCCGGGCATGACCAGTGCCATCTGGGTAGAGACCGCAATGCATCGCTGGGTCTCCTTCCAGTCCTCTTTGACCTCGCCTTCGGCTATGTTCGAGGGTGCCGTCCACACCTCGACGTAGGTGTCGTGCCGGCCTTGAGGGTCGTTCATGAACTTCCCCGACGAGAACACAGCGACCGTCCGACGCGAATGATCTGAGCTGGAGGGTCTGGGTATAGGGAATTTGAATTCAAGAGTCATGACTATCGTAGGTGCCCAGCTGGTATAATCTCATGATGAGACTGACGGTAATGTATGACTAGCTGCAGTACGTACCTAACGGCACGCATGCTCTGGTGAATGCCGGGGATATGTTCGTCCATCGCCTCAAAGACATCCGCCAGGAAAGCTAGCCCAGGTGTCGTGATACGCGCCTCCTCATCCTTCATCGTGATGTACATACCAAACTCCAGACCTTTCTGTGGAGTACTTGCCTTCTCGACATAAACCGGATCGCTGGCAACAGCAATCCGGTTTTTGTAAGTCCATTTTTGTCGCGGTGCAGTCTGAGGACAATTTGCGGGATGGGTGTGCATGGGTATGCGGCGAGCATAGGGTGATGGAGGGGATATCGTAAGACTGGGTCCTGGTGTGTCCACTGGTGCCTCCAGAACGCCGTGGATGATGTGGGCAAGGACTCTAACTTGAGTCTAGCAAGTTGCACATCATTCAGTACATTATTCGTCACAGTTCCAGACAGCAGAGAAACTTACGTTCTGAATGAACTGGAGACTCAGGTTCGTCAGACCTTTGCCAGTCTTGAGGACGTTGATGTGGACCTCAAACGGACCCACGATAGTTGAGCGCATGAAATGGGCAGTAACGTGGATAGGATCCGGGTGAAGACTACTACTCTGGTGCTGCATGGAAGACTCAATCATGAGACCAAGAATATAGCCTGCGTATCACGTCACATTTCAATTCTAAGCAGATGAATGAGAGTACACACCTCCATTGGGGATTCTAATGCGCAGACAAACGGGTCACTAATGCGCATGGGGAGATGGTTGAAGATGTGCTCACGCGAGGACGGTCCAGTCATTGTCGGTATACCCTTGGTACACGAAAACACCTCCTGGAAGCCGTCGAGAGAACTCGACCCGGATTGCAGAATCGAGCGGGGCCATGGATATCACCGGGAGGAATCCACAGAGATGCTAGTAGGGTATCTCACGAGGATTTGAACGAGCCGCGGCGTCGAGGACTGCGACGTAGTAGCCCTCCAAACAGCTGGCGCGGTTTGGGGAGAATGTGATGATGGTGGGTCGAATGCATGGTTGGTCTGCGATTTGTCTTCGAGTCCGTGGGGGGAAACGTCTAAATTACCGGACCGGTGAGTAGCCGGACTAATAGACGCTCCAGATCGGTGGCCTCGGCAAATTTTCCCGTTGAGACTCGGAGCCGTACATACTGTATCCTCCAACTTTACGAAGTTATCATACGCACCTCCCTTGCACCATGGCTATCGACCGCGGTAGCGAAACTACCGTTCAACTCCTGACACTTCTGAACGTGTCTGCTACGAAAACTTCAAAACGTCGATGGATCGAGGAAGACGCGACGTCCCGACCAAAACTCAATAAGCGCAAGTCCATTCAGTTCAGCGAAAGCAACAGCCCTTCTTCTACGCCTGAGACCGTGCAGGTCCCTTCACCTAATGGCATTGGAGATAAGGACATTGAGGGCAATACGCTGGGGGATGCGGGCGCGAGTACTGTCGAAGATGAGCCCGAGGAGCTTGAGAGTGAAGAGGTGACCCCTAGTGCGTGGTCTTACATACCTTACCTCGCACCTTATCTTACGGTATTTGTAGACGATTCGTACGAGCAGCATTTTGGTGCGAAGACCACACTCCCCTCGGATGATCGTCGTTCTATTGCCGACGAAAGAACATGGCAGTCTCGCAAGACGACATACGGGAAGATTGGCGGTGTAGTAGAGTACGCTACGGCGCTTTCTGAGCCTACGCAGACACCACCCAAAAGTTCCGTGAGTGGTATTGGCCATGATTTAGAGTGATATGTCTGACTCTTGTCAAGATTCTGGCCAAGCTACAGGCTCAGTTTGAGGAGCAGCAATCGAAAATGCCCAAAGGTGCGTATTCCTGGTTCATGTGGTCGACATGCACACCTCAATTGTTATCAATGATCACAGAACTGGTCGAGCTTCAAAATGACCTTCTGGCCACGCTGGGGTCACAGCAAGACCTCTACATTACGCGCGCACCTCTCGATAATCAGCAAAAGCAGCGAGAAGCCATCATGTTACACGCCCTGAATCATGTCACAAAGTGAGAGGAGCGACTTTAGTTTCGTAGCAATCTACTCAATCCTTGTCATAGGAAACGGCGTCGCGTACTCAAAAACAATGAACGGATTGCACATGCTTCGAAATCCGACTCTACGGCACCAGAAGACGTGCAGGACCAAGGGTTCACTAGACCTTCAATCCTCGTTCTTGTCCCCTTCCGATCATTTGCTCTTCGTTGGCTGTCAGCGCTCACTTCACATACCCCTTCACCATCATACCAAGTTGAGAATCACGCCCGCTTTCAGCAAGAATACGGCCTTCCTCCTGGCGCAGTCGATAAGCTGGCGAATGCAGACGCAGGAGTATACCCGCGGGACCATATCGAAATGTTCAAGGGAAATGTGGACGACAGTTTCAGAGTGGGCATCAAGATGACAAGGAAAAGTGTCAAGTTATTTTCAGAATTCTATGGCTGCGATATCATCTTTGCCAGCCCACTTGGACTGCGGATGTCCATTCAGAAGGAAAAGTGAGTGCTGTAGCAGTAATCATTACCGCAGCATTTTTGACGGCTGCTGCAGGAACGCAGATTTTCTTTCGTCGATCGAGATGCTTATCGTCGACCAGATGGACGCTCTGACCATGCAGAATTGGGAACATGTGCAGGTATGTCCCCGCTTGTACTATCGTCTGATTCGTCTCAAACAACTTTCCGTAGTTCGTCATGTCGGAACTGAACCAACTTCCAAAAGAGTCGCATAACGCAGACTTTTCCCGTATAAAGCCTTGGTATCTGGATGGACAGTGAGTACTACGTGCTCTTTGCCCCTCGACTCCCGCTCAAAGCGTGTATAGTGCCGCCTACTTGCGCCAATCTATTCTTCTTACGGCTTACGAGACCCCAGAAACCCGCGGTCTGTTCAACTCTCTCAAGAATGTGGCCGGCAAGGTTCGGACAGAACGCCGCTGGTCTCCCGTATCCGTACCAGACGGAATTGAACAAGTGAGATGATTTGTTCACTCTTGTCGCTCGCGAGTGCTAAACACTTTCCCAGGATTTCGTTCAATTCGAATGTGCAAATCCGCAGGACGAAGCAGATAAACGGTTCAGCTTCTTCACCTCACAGGCAAGATCTACCGTCCTACAATACCTAGCCTAAACTAATTGGTAGCTCCTTGCAGCTTCTTCCAAACATCTTGAAGTCTGCGGTGCAGAGCGTGAATACGGTTATATTTGTACCTTCCTCATTCGACTTCATTCGAGTACACAATTACTTCCGAAGACGCTCCGATTTACAGTTCACGGTCTTGTCAGAGTAAGCATGACGTTTCCACTAACTCGAAGATGCTTCGCTCACTGTCCCTTCGATCAGGTATTCAACCAACCAAGATATCTCTCGAGCACGACAGGCTTTCTTCGGTGGCAAGAAAGCTTTCCTTCTTGTCAGTGAACGCTTCCACTTCTTTAGGAGGTAAGTTCAGCCGTCTTGAAGGCCTACGATTGACTGATTGGGCGTAGGTACAAAATCCGTGGCATCCGCAACCTTATCTTCTACGGTCCTCCGGATCACGCTCAGTTTTACACTGAGTATCTTTCTTACCCTTTCCTCGACGACGGCGTTGAGCCTTCGGACGTGACATGCCGCGTTCTTTACTCGAAGTACGATTGGATGCGACTCGAGAGGATAGCTGGGACGGAAGGTGCCACTGGATTGATCAAGCAAAGCTCGGCATAAGTGATCATGTGTACCAATGAGCTATATCGTATTGTCATAGACACCACAAACGCTTCCTGTATCGTGAAAGTGTGGCCGAATCCAATCAAACGCGGGCACGTGGTGAACGCGGTCGCGACGCGTTCTTTAGCGCTTGCGCCCTTCGGCTCAGAATCGGCTGCTCAAGCGCTCACTGGTCTCCCTGCACGGCGTCGACAGCCATTTTGCCTTTCTGGCTGCCGCCATATCTCTCCTTTTTGCTTTCACTACGCGACGCTGTCTTGTCCTCGTACACAAGTTACGTTCTAGCGCGAATCTGAACCTTGCCAATCGCAACTCCATGCATGTTCTTTGCGTCGCAGAGAAACCCTCGATCGCGAAATCAGTTTCTCAGATTCTCTCTGGAGGAACACAGCGTGTCGTGAGTCGACAGCTTGCTGAGGTGTCTCTCCGATACTGAACAGACTTCAGCGACCAACGCAAAACAAATACATCAAGAACTATGATTTCACCTACCCTCAGACCAACTCCACATTCACCGTCACGTCCGTGTCAGGACATATATTGGAACACAACTTCGACGCCAATCATAACAAGTGGGATAGCTGCGACCCAATTGAGCTCTTCGACGCAACCATTTATACCGTAGTCAAGAAAGAGGCCAAGGAAATCGAAAAGAACTTGATCGCGGAGGCTCGGAAGGCGCACACCCTGATGATTTGGACGGATTGTGATAGGGAAGGGGAGCATATCGGGTCTGAAGTAGAGACTCTATGTCGAAAAGGAAAGGCCAATATCGTCGTGAAGCGGGCGAGGTTCAGTGCTATTATACCACAGTACGTGACACCTCGTTGGTCCTTTTTGAATACATGATTGCTAGACAAATGGCGATAGACAGATTCATCATGCGGCCCAGCATCCTGTGGAACTCGACAGGGCTCAGTGCGACGCCGTCTTGGCGCGTATTCACTTAGACCTACGTATTGGTGCGAGTTTTACGCGACTGCAGACAAAGCGGCTTCAAGTGAAATTCCCGCAATTGTCGAAGATGATTTCATACGGTAGGCTGGCTGTGATCATGTCACTCGCGTCGTTCAACATCGTACCAACAGTTCCGCATCATTAGGACCTTGTCAATTTCCGACTCTTGGTTTTGTGGTCGACCGCTACAACATGGTCAAAGCTTTTCGTCCGGAGCCCTTCTGGTACATCTATCTGTCCATTCTGTCACAAGGACAAGATGCCACCGAAGTCCCATTTACGTGGCATAGAGGACATCTTTTCGACCAGGGCCTTGTCGACGTTTTATACCTCACTGTCATGAACACTACTCGTTCGCGAGTTGTATCGGTAACTGCAAAAGAAACAAAGAAATTGTACGATTGTATCTTGTTTCTCTACGGCGGTGATACTCAATCATGTTTAGCAAGCCTTACCCGCTGACCACGGTGGACCTACAGAAAGCAGGATCGCGTTTACTGAAGTTGTCTCCAAAACGAATCCTCGACGTGAGTCAGAGCGTCGCGTATGTCTTCTCAAAGCTAATTCGCTCCCCAGATTGCAGAATCGCTGTATCAGAAGGGGTTTCTTTCATATCCTCGTACAGAGACAGATCAGTACGACCCGCAGTTTGACTTCGACACCTTGATCGACAAACAGATTGCAGACGTCGCATGGGGTGCTTTCGCAACAGGGTGCGCAGGCTCCATGAAATGCGGTCGTTCATGACGTTCACATGTGACTTAGATTGAAGAACGGCGGCTTTCAAGCACCAAGGAGGGGTAGAAAGAACGATAAAGCCCATCCTCCCATTCACCCAACTGCTCATGTTAGCAACCTGACTGGAGACGACAAGAAAGTATACGACTACATTACCCGACGTTTTCTCGCGTCCTGTTCGAAAGATGCACTTGGACAAGAGACAAAGATAGAGGTAGAACACGGAAGAGAGCGATTTCGTGCAACAGGTAACGTGCAGTTTTGCGTGGTGTGGGATAAATTCTCATGTTTGGCCGAACCTGCAGGTCTCATCGTTCTTGAGAGGAACTATCTTGAAGTCTTTCCTTACGATAAATGGTCTACAAAGGAACTTCCTGTCATGCGAGAAGGCCAAGAGTTCACACCACATGCTCTGGAAGTCAGGGAAGGCCAAACTACCAGCCCAAGTCTACTCACAGAGGCAGATCTCGTCTCCGAGATGGACAAGAACGGCATCGGAACGGATGCAACGATTGCCTCACACATACAGACCATCATCGATCGTGAGTATGTCATTGCACGCCAGAGAGGAAGCACCAAGTTTCTCGTCCCGTCTACGTTGGGGATTGGGCTCGTGGATGGATATAACGCTATCGAGCACGAAAAAAGCCTGAGCAAGCCAGAACTGCGTCGAGATGTAAGTCCATGACCGTAAGTGGTTAAGGAGGATTCTCATCCCGTATCATTATCAGACCGAGCACGACATGGAGTCTATATGTGAGAGAACGAAGACGAAAGCGCAAGTCTTGCAAGAGAACGTCGCCCTGTACCGAGAGATGTTTGCCAAGACGAGGCTCAACTTTGCTCGCATCGAAAACGTAAGCTCTGCTTCTCACAAGCTTGAAATTAGCCCTGATTGCGTTGACGCACTTGCTCTTTAGAGTGTTGAGGGTCGTTTGCATGGCAATGCAGTCGGGTATGACGACGACTTCGCCAACGATGTGTTTGGTGGAGAAGGAGGTGACGGAGGGGGAGGGGGTGATGATGGTGACGGTGACGGTGACGGTGGCGGCGGTGGCGGCGGTGGCAGAGGCGGTAGGGGAGGAAGGGGAGGCGGAGGCGGAAACCGTGGTGGGGGCGGGAGAGGTGCGGCGAGAGGCGGCAGAGGATCTGCCTCTGCACCTTCTTCACGAAGAGGTCGCGGGGGAGGTGGTGCTGCTGCTCGCAGAAATGATGACGATGGTCAGGGTACATTGTCCGATGATGTCCCTCCATGCGCTGATAGACATTTTTAGATGACTCTCCACCGCCGCCGCCTGTCTCGCGGAGACGACCACCCAACTCTGCTTCCAATGCCTCTACCAGAGTCGGGAACGCGGCCGCGGGCCCTGGAGTCCGCTGCAACTGCGGTGTCCCAGCTTCCGAGAAAGCGATGGATGACGGTCGACGGCATTGGACGTGTGGGCAGAACGCCACGTGTCAATTCTTTCAATGGATGGACGGTCCTTCGCGGCAAGTAGCACCTCGGAGTCGCACCGGCGCAGGGGTATCTGGAGCGATCAAGAAGCAATGCCAGTGTAACAAGGACGCTGTCTTGCTGGTGACCAAGAAAGGTGCAAATGAGGGCAGAAAGTTCTGGAAGTGCCCAAATCCGCAGGGGTCAACGTGCAGCTACTTCGAGTGGGCGAATGAGGACGAGATTGAAGGGGTGCCAGTAGTCAATGAGGGATATGGTGGTGGGGCAGGATCAAGGACCACGAGCTTTGGGAATAGTGGGGATGGCGGTGGTGGTTCTGGCTCCGGTGCTGCTAGCGGCAGCTCTGATTGCTTCAAGGTAGGTAGGCTCAGTCTCGCGCTTCAACTTTGTTCTGACCGTTCTTCTAGTGCGGACAAGCAGGTCATTGGGCGAGCAGTAAGACAAATCTTATCTTGTTTGTCCGACTGCTGTTGACACCACCTTTTCTTCCAGATTGCCCCAATGGAGGGGCTGGTTCTTCTAACGTCGCTTCTTCTTCTCTCGGCGGCGGCGCACCACGGAGCTCAAGAAGCCAAAACGCAAGCGGCGGCGCTAGCACTTCGAGGGAGTGCTTCAACTGTGGACAGGAAGGGCATTTCGCCAGTTGTAAGCGGTCTCTCAGCATGAATGTGTCTGCATCGGCTGAAAGTTCGAGTGTAGCTTGTCCCAGTGCAGGTGCAGGTAGCTCAAGACCGCAAGCTGGTGGGGATAATATATGTTTTAAATGCCAGGAACCTGGTCACTACGCCAACGGTAAGCAATCTGTCCACTCGCATGACGTCTGCAGCTGACGAATTGTTGAAAATTGTGTAGCATGCCCTAACGGCGGTACTAGTGGCGGCGCGAAACGCACAGCGTCCGGTGGACGAGGGAAGCGGGCACGAGCACGCGGCCGCAGCACTAGTAGTCGCGCTCGAGGTCGAGGCCGGAAGAGAGCAAAATCGTCTGCAGGAAATGACGATGGCGAGCAGTTCGATTTCAGCGAAGATGACGGACTTGGGTTCGATAATTTCTAGTTATCTTGCGAATTCTTGGCAGAAGATTGAGCGAAAGTTGAGCGCGTCGGTCTCCATCCGCACGATGTATACTATTAATGCCCCTCATTGTTGTCGTACACTATCCACACTGTATCCCAAATAGCCATAGCATTGTATCACAAGAGAGTAGAACAGATCGGTCGACGCGTCATGGAATTGAATGCGCAACGTGAACGATCACTTGTTGAGCCTTGATGGCGAAGTGTCCCGTGGTGGGCTCGACGATGATGAAGACGGTACCGTCGCACGACTCCTTGTCAGGGATCGTGCCACACAAGCATTTGAAGGCGGTGACGCGTTTATTCTGGGAGACCTTCGACCACGAGGGTTCCTGCAGGCTAGAGCAAATCTGAAGATTAGAACAATACAAATTGCAGCGAGAGAGAGGAACGCACTTTATCACGAGCTTCCCACTCGTCGTGACATCCATAGCGATCTTCTGTATCGCATCCAAGCTCACGGGAAAAGGAGACAGCGATCCAGTGTCAATGCGACCTTTGTAATATCCATGGAAGTCTCGGTCTGTCGCTGAAGCTTTGCGCCATTGGTTGACGTGTTTGCGCAAGTCATCCCACATCAGGTTGGGACGCGCGTATTCTGTAGGTGCGGAGTCGGGCACTTCGTCGTGCTCGAGTACGCTACCGGTGTCCACGGGGACATTCTGTGCCTCTGTGGGGTTCTCAATGACATTGCCAGGTACGTTCTCTGCGACATCTTCGGGAACTGGAATAGATGACAGAGAGGCTTCTGTGGGTGCAGGAGGTGGGAGTGAGGGTCGAACAACATGGGCGGGAGCGATGACACCGTTAGGAACGGAAGTTCCACGATCGGGAGTACGGGGTTTGTCGCTGTCGGCAATTGCTGGTGAAGCGCTGGGATGGCCGTTCTGCACAGACGTCGCACGTTCGGGAGTAAGGGCTTTGTCGCTATTGATCACCGCTGGCGGAGGACTGGGAGGATTATTGTGAGCAGACGTGTCACGTTCGGAGGTACGCAGTTTGTCATCATTGACCGGTGTCAGTGGAGGGCTGGGAGGCTCGTGTACTTCTTCCTGCAGAGGTTCCGGAGTTCCGTGAGTATGACCGCTCGGGTCTGTACCGTTGGTCGTGGGCAGCGACGGAGTAACATCAGGGACTGAAGATGGGACCGAATCCGTGGCTGGAGGTGGGGCAGGAGATGCAGCATCAGGAGCTTTTTCACTGTTTGGGCTTGCACCGTTGGTCGCGGGTTGCGACGGTGCAGGATCAGAGACTGAAGGTGAGACTGAGACAGAAAGTGGGGGCGGAGACGCAGTATCACGAGTCTTCTCAATAACCTGCGAAAGGCTCTCCTGAAGTGGCGGGCCGTTGACGAGAGGAGGAGACTCCGTCCTCTCTTTCTCTGTCCTCGAGGGTTTTGCTTCTCCATTGATTTCTAGCTCAGAGGCTATAGGCAGAGATGTAGAGCCATTCAGGACGTTGCTTGACGCAACGGTATCCGAGAGCGAGATGGAGAGCGGGGTGGACGTAATCTCGATAGGCGGGGAGGTCTCCTTCTCCTTTCCCTTCTGAAGCGGTGTGGATATGGATGGGCCGGCCTCAATCTCAGTCGGTAACGGTGAATTCTCTCCCTTCTCCTTCTCCTGCTTATGAACTGGTGCAGAAGTCGACGGACCAGCCTTAGGTTCAGACGGTAGAGGTGAGCCTCCCTTCTGATCCACCTCCTTCTTCGGCCGCGGTTTCGGACGTGGCCTCGGCGCAGAAGTGCCAAATGCTGCCCGTTTGGCCACCCAATGAGTTCCATCGAAGTCGTATCTGTCTCCTCTGATGAGCACATGCTGATCAAGTCCTCCTTCTGGCTCCTGCTCGGTGTCACTGAGAAGTGGCGACATGAGACGTTGATCTGCCTCCTCTACGTGCTCTTCCTTCATCTTGATGTCAGCGTCTTCCACGTCCGCATCCACATCCACGGTCACATCCATACTGATATCCATTTGGTCGTCCAAGACGATCTCAGTTGTGCCGTTGAGGTCCGGAGAGTCTGCGCGAACATTACTCGGACCTGGTTCGTTGTCCTCTTCGCCTGGCTCGGACGACGGTTCCCGTTCGAAGCGGGACGCTTCCGGGATAGGCGGGGGTAGTGGACGGCGTTGGATAGGAGCGGGTGTGCTGGTTCTCCGCTGGCGAGGGGTACGAGGAACCGAAGGAGATTTGGGAGTGGAGACGTCTCTCAAAGTGGATGCAGATCTTGCGGTGGACACTGATCTTGATCTTCGTCGTCGCGAAGGCTGGGGCAACGGAGCCTCGGACGCGTCCCGCAGAGGTACCATGAAATCCTCGAACGTCTCCGTTGCCAGTCCCGGACTTCGCCCTCGCCGGCTGCTTTGTGCCTCTATCTGGCTGTCAACATACGCGCGACAGGACGCACAAAGCGTACTGCGCGAACCAGGAGTGCGGGGGTTGTCGCAATCGCTTTTCGCGCAAATCGTTGAAGGCGGTGGTGGGAGCAACCCTGAAGATTCTGGATTTCGGCGACGCGAAACTGAACGGGCGCGTGCTGGACGCGACGGGGCACGGGACGTCGAACGGGCACGACGGGGTGTTCGTGATACAGGGTTTACGTGATCCTCTGGCACTTTCGACGCGGGTGGCCTAGAAGCTGCGCGAGATCTCGCTCTGTCCCCACGGGACGGAGGAAGTGGAGGTAGCATGGACGGGTGGGTGCCCACGAAGTAGCTCAGACCAATCTTGACCCTTTGGTTATACTGGTCTCGGGGCCACAGGCCGACATCCAGTACGTGAGTTACTCGTGGCTTGCGCTTCCGCGACGAAGACGTTTTGCTCGATGATGCGCCTAAACTCGTGAGATGAGTAAGAAAGAGCAATCCAAGAATCATGTAAACGCGCCTTGCTCAAACTCAGCATATTCCTCAGGCAAACGCGAGCTTGAAGGCACTGCATACAGGTCATCGTCCATGTCCATAGCTGCATAGTTCGATTCGTAGCCCGAGGGACTACTCCTGGGAGGTGGATCTGCTGTTTTCCGTCGTTTTGGAGTAAAGGTCGCCGTAGTCGCTGCTACTGCCGGCTGCGTTTGACGTATTCCGACAAATTCCACGGGGTTGTATCTTCGACGTTTGACTTTGACTACACACCCAGGACAATTGCTTAGCGATACATTCGCGTGTAGGCACAATGAGGGACATACCGCGCGAATTAACCGCCTCTTCATCTGAACTATACTCCTGCCTCTCTCTTTTTGACCCGTGCGTGCTCAAGCTCGCGTGCTGCCTAGATGTAGATGGTCCATTTGAGGAGGAGGCAGCGGAGACCTTGTCTGCTGCCTTCCGTTTGGGAGTAGGAGTGATTTTGGCCGGCGCCATTGGGTATTTTGTCACAAATTGCGAAGGTGCTTGACGTGCTTTCGATCGCCGTATCAGCAGAAGAGAAGGAGACAGAGGTGAACATCCACGGAGATGAGATGGGGGAAGTCGAAAAGAGACGGGTGGCGGCAACGAGGTCGCGTCAGATTCGCTCGACGCGATCTGAGATACATGCCTCGGGCTCTGCCGAAGGCTGCTCAAATTCGTCCTTCTCTCCTGACCACCATCGTCCTCTCGAGTCCCTTCGCTTCAACTGCTGCCTTTTGCCTCAAGATACTTCAAGACGACCTCGCTGACAATGATGGTGACCATACCTGCTCGTCAATTGACAGTCGATCGGTCGAAGAACTCTTGAACTGGTTGGATGACCAAGTTGAGTGCACGAGTACCCTCCCCGTCGAGTAGCCCGTGGCCAGAACTGTGATCAAAACCGCAAACATCATACGCCTTGGAGTCTCTGTCGAACGAACGGAACACAAACCAGAATAACCAAGTCATCATCACGAGTACTGTGGTGCTCCAACCGATGGGTACTTCTCAATTATCAGCTCCTCCGCAATTGCCTCGTGCCTGCTCCTTGATGACTAGCTACCTCGCAGGCTATAACCACTCTGTCCTAGTGTCCGACCTTGCCATGCTCCAGTTGCTGTTTTTACAGTGACAGGCTTCCAGGCCTCCGACGAGAGTCTTTGGAGTCTTTGGATGAACCTTGGGCTCCATGACGTGCGCCCCACTCGAAGCTTCCAGCCCTGTCCTCGCTCCGCTCTCCCGCTCGCATCCTCTGACCACACCGATGAGCTCATGGGTGTCCGACGCACCAACGTTCCGGATCTTGGTCTTCATTTAAGAGAAAGGCTGCACCCTCTTCGTCCTCATCCTCTTCCACGCCTCTCCCAGACTTATACCCTACTATGATGTCTGACCTCCACGGCGGGTCTCTCGACCAAAACCCTCCCAATGCTGACCGCCACATCACCGAAGGCGGCTCAGACTGGGCGTGGGCAGTCTTTGCTGTCATGCTCCTCAGTACTCTAGGCATGGTTGGTTGGTCGTATACCGTGAGCCAGTTCTGGACTTTGTTACGCATCCTCATAACGCTGAAGCTGTGTGTCTTTCAGAGGCCTCGGGGAACGCGCTTCTTCCACAACATTGCGACCATCATCTTGGCCGTGTCTACCATCTCGTATTTCTCGATGGCTTCCGACCTCGGTGCCACTCCCGTTCTGGCGGAGTTCTCGCGTGGTAATACGGGGACGCGTCAAATCTGGGTACGTTCTCCTGATACATCTCAATCACACATTGTGTCTGACACTGCGGTTGTTTTGCAGTTCGTCCGTTACATCCAGTGGTTTATCAACTTCCCTCTTCTCCTCGTTATCCTCCTGTTCTCCACTGGACTCTCCCTGTCCGACATCTTGACCACCGCATTCTTCGCCTGGATCGTCGTTGTATGCGGCCTCTGCGGAGCCCTAGTCGCGAGCTCCTACAAGTGGGGTTACTTCGTATTCGGCGTCCTAGCCCTCTTCTACATCTGGTACGCACGTCCTTCCCCATCCCACTCTCCGAACCATACACTAACACCACCGCGTTCCAGGGGCTCCCTCCTCGGCCACGGTCCCCGCACGACGTTCAACGCCGGCCAAGGCGTGCGCACGGGCTACGTGCGCGGCTCCGGCTTCGTCGCCTTCATCACCCTGCTCTACCCCATCGCCTGGGGCTGCTCCGAAGGCGGGAACGTCATCTCGCCCACCGGCGAGATGATCTGGTACGGCATCCTCGACCTCATCCTCGGGCCTGTGTTCCTTTATTACTTCGTCTTTGGGTTGAGGAACGTGGATTATGGGGCGTTTGGTTTCCATTCGGGCAAGTATACGGATGGTCCGTATGGGGGTGTTGCGGGGCCGAATATGACTGGTGCTGGCCCTGGTACGGGAGGTGTTGTGGCTGGAGGACATGGTGCTGCTCGTGTCTAAAGGGGGAAAGCATTGTCGAAGCTGTATGATACTATGTATTTGTATCTCTTTACTTCTGCTGTCGTGTTACTGCTTGCCTTCATGATACCCTAGATACCTCTATAATATCTCTTCCTCATTCACGTTCTCTTTGTTGTATTATATACTTACTGCTACATTTCACAATGTTCACAATGTGATAATGACGATGATGACGATGACGCGCGCCCTCTAGCTGTTACACGCACTTTGCATTCTCCTAGACTAGCTATGCTGATATTATCGAAGCAGTCTAAGCTGCTCAAAACCGACTGAACTTGCGATAACGCAACCTGCACTGTGATAGATCTGCCGTAAGATCGCCGTTGCAGGATCTACCCGGTGTCAGGCTCTCACTCTCAGGCCGAGGTCTAAATGGGCTCTTATTTATGTCTTCTGCTCCCTCTCTCTTCACATATGTCCCGCTGCTCGTACTCGTGATTCTCTGTTCTTCTGCGGATCAGGGATGCAGTTGTCTCCGGCATCCGTTGCCAACCGAAAGAACGTATCCAGAGCTGGCACGGTTCAACTATCTGGGATTGAATTGGTGCTATCGCGGTCGCTTTACTCTCGGAGACGCCTCGCGATTTACGTGGAGGAGGATGGGAGGTGGTCACGGTATCATGTCCTGGCTGATCGAAGTCTAGCGCAAAAGAGGAATCCCGAGAGAGGATGAGGAGCTGAGGAACAGCCCAAGAGGGTGCGTGGCAACCAGGCGTCGGAGGAGGTGGAGGAGGACGACCTGGTGATGGTGTGACCACGCCTCCTGTTCTGCATCTTCCACCGTCTCTGCGCTGTCCTCTGCGCTGCCTGCGTCCTCTTGGTGGGCAGAACAGCAGGAGGTCGAGTTCCGTGTGTCCGCTCGGTGTCCCGCCTGCGGGGAGAGTCGGAGCCTGCGACCTCTGCACTGGTGAGCGCCTGCATGCCCTGTGGATGTGGCCACTACGGGGCCCCCGTCCTATAAAGTCTCGTCCTCCTCTCCTCCGTCCCTTCTCCTCAACAGCCCCCCGCATCCTCCGCCTACGAACTCGTCCTCGCGACGACCCCATCCCCGCCGTTACCCAGGTGAGTCTCAGCGACACCGCTCATGGTCCCAGTGCGACGGTCTCCGGAGGCTCGGGTTAGCTCCGGTGCACCAGATCTATGACGCCGCCGCTGCACCCTCTCCATATAAATTCTGCACCTTCTTCTTGTTCTCCATCCAACACTCACCCCCCTCCTCTTTGCACCCAACAGCATTTTCCTCCTCTCCTCGCTGCTCGCGACATCATGGCATACTCTATGGGCGGCAAGTCTCCCTACGTGACCCCTCACATCTACCACAAGCACTATGCCCAAGCTTTCGATGCGGAATCGAGCAACCGTACGTCGCCATCGCGTCTCTACCCCAAACACGACGATCCATCTGACCGACGCGATCCCCGCCTCGCAGTCATCGGGCGCGACCTCGAGTACTTCTCCCAGGCCGGTTTCGACATGGACCGGATCCAGCTCAAGCGCAACGCACCCGTCGCCCTGCTGTACGAAGACGCGATCCGTAACGAGGGTGCCATCATCTCCTCGTCCGGGGCCCTCATCAACTTCTCCGGCAAGAAAACCGGCCGTAGTCCCAAGGACAAGCGTATCGTCTACGAGGAGACCTCCAAAGATGACATCTGGTGGGGCTCCGTTAATATCAAGATGGATGAGCGTCAGTAGCGATTGCTCTTGTTGGAGCCGTGGATCGATGTTAACGTTGCCAACCTCCTTCTTTACAGACACTTTCGAAATTAACCGAGAGCGCGCTATCGATTACCTGAACACACGTGATAACGTGTATGTCTTCGACGGATACGCTGGTGTACGTCTCGTTCTCTGTACGTTTTCCTGCGTTGTAGACTGACTCGGAGGCGTATTCAGTGGGATCCCAAGTACCGCATCAAAGTTCGTGTTATCTGCGCACGAGCCTATCATGCACTCTTCATGGTACGTACCTAGATTCCGGACATTGCTTGCGGAGCGCCAACGACTTAATCCGTCCGGTTTCAGAACAACATGCTCATTCGACCGACGGAGGAAGAGCTACTGGACTTTGGTGAACCAGACTTCATCATCTACAACGCAGGACAATTCCCGGCGAATCGTTTCACGAAGGGCATGTCTTCTACTACGTCCGTTGAGATCAACTTCAAGCGCATGGAGATGGTTATCCTCGGAACGGAGTACGCGGGAGAAATGAAGAAGGGTGTTTTCTCCGTGATGGTGAATAAAGTTTTTTAGCCTGTCGGTTTGTGCCCCTGACCTTCAAACCGTTTTCGCAGCACTACCTTCAACCCGTGAAATTCGGTCAGTTGTCGTTGCACTCTTCGGCCAACGTCGGCATCGAGGAAGGCGATGTTACCCTCTTCTTTGGTCTCTCGGGCACGGGCAAGACCACCCTTTCCACCGACCCTCGACGCAAGCTCATTGGCGACGACGAGCACGTCTGGTCCGACGACGGCGTGTTCAACATCGAGGGCGGATGCTACGCCAAGTGCATCAACCTCTCCGCTGAGAAGGAGCCCGAGATCTTCAACGCCATCCGCTTTGGCAGTATCTTGGAGAACGTCGTGTACAACCCGATGTCGCGCGTCCCCGACTACGACGATATCTCGATCACGGAGAACACGCGATGCGCGTATCCTATTGAGTATATCCCTGGTGCTCAGATCCCTTGCTTGGTCGATCGCCAGCCGAGCAACATCATCATGTTGACTTGCGACGCGTTCGGTGTCCTCCCGCCTGTGTCCAAGCTGACTCCGGAACAGGCGAGCTACCACTTCTTGGCTGGCTACACCTCGTGAGTTCTACCTCTGCTGCAGTGCCCAACGCCTACTCACAGTTCCTGCGTAGGAAAACTCCTGGAACTGAGGACGGTGTCCTCGAACCCATACCCACTTTCTCCACCTGCTACTCCGCGCCCTTCATCGTCCTCCACCCCGGCCGGTACGCCGAGATGCTCGCCGAGCGCATGGCCAAGCACCAAGTGAACTGCTGGCTCATCAACACCGGGTGGACCGGGGGCAAGTACGGGACAGGCAAGCGGTGCCCCCTCAAAGTGACGCGCCGCATTGTCGACGCCGTGCACTCCGGTGAGCTCGCCAAGGCGGAGTACGAGACGTTCGACGTGTTCGGGCTGCAGATCCCCACGGGGTTGGAGGGCGTGCCGAGGGAGCTGTTGAACCCGAAGTTGGCGTGGCAGGATAAGGAGGCGTTTGAGAGGGAGGTGCGGAAGTTGGGCGGAATGTTCAAGAAGGCGTTTGCGCTGTATGAGCAGGATGTGGAGGAGAAGGTGAGGTTGGCTGGGCCTCAGTTCTAGACTGGTGTCGACGACTGCTAGTAGGGTGGTAGGTTGTTGGGGTCGTCAGCATCTTTGAACCTTGAACACAGTTGCAGAACGTCAGCTTGGGGCATGTACGCTCGAGCTTGAGATTGGTTCTGTATACACACATGGCGGACTTCTTCTATTCGTTGTAACGTAGCTAGCAACCCATTTGTATTCAACACGGAAAATATTTGTCACTCCCCCCTTAAAGAGATGACATGAATTCGTTTGGTTGTGTTTGGTTCGAATACATTCTTCCTATGACGTTCGGATGAGAATACTGCAGTGAATACAATGGAGTCCTGGTTCAGAGCTCGAGGCTTGATTTCTTTTTGTATTAGCTTTGTATTGAAGATAACTACTGCAATTGTAGACTATGTCTCAGATCAAAGTATTGTTAGCATGTGTCTCATATCATTTGCGTCTTTCATTCACCTGCGTTGTATTAGTTTAGGGCAGGGTCTGCCTTTTCACGCGTAACCCGACTCTGCAGTCTCGTCGAGACTTTGACATGCGGTGATTGATCGATTTTGTTCTCCTTCTTTGAGCTCCGGAGAAGAATGGCATGTCTCACATGAGGTGAGGCGTCGACACCAGTAAGGAAGTTGAACCGAGCAGACGCGAGGTTCCAGCTGCTGACTTCCACTATATTCTCGGTGAGTATTCTTCTCGATCGTATTCTTCCCGTACAACATCTGAGACATGTTGGCTTTCAGCTCAGTGCCTACGGCCCTTCACTTACATATAAGGTCGCTCTACGTCGCTTCTCCATCCTCTTTTTGCCGCTCATCTCGCGCTCACCCTCGCTCCGTATGCATGTCGCGACATTCTCTGGCGGTGTGGGCAAATCCATTCGGCCTGCAGACTACTGTCTACGAGATCCCTCCCCTCGCGTGCCTTCCCTGGGTCGATGTCTGCACTGGGTCGATGTCTGCGCTAGGTCAATGTCTACGCTGGGTCAATGTCTACGCTGGGTCGAGGTCTACGCCTACCACTGTCCGGGTCCGGAGACCCTACGTGGATCAACGTGTAGTCAGGTCGGTTGCGCATCGCGTCCAGATTGGATCAGGTACGATTCGTTTCCATTATCTCTGCTGTGTCCACCGCGAAGTCTGATTTACAGCTTTCCAACGATAGGCACGCTTGCGAGGGCCGCGTTGAACAGTGCGGGGGCTACGCCTCCGACCTGATCGACGCGCTACTTGCGCCTTTGCCATACAAACCCCGCTCATTTCGCGTTATACGTTCATGTCGCTGCCAGTGGACGGTATTGCACTTCGGGTGAGCAGGATGTCTACACTCCGCCGTGAATGCTCACATATCGCCCTTAGCTGATATGCATATTATTCGATTTTGGGCATGCTCTGAGCGTCGCCAGTTCCCTCTCCCTCCTGTGTGTGTCGCTACTTTCACTCCCTGTCAGGACCGTGCTCTCAATCGGTGTGAACGGCTCGGCGGTCAGCGCTCAGCACTATCTCAACTTGGAGTAAGCACGGCTCCACTCCCTGTAGGCAGATCATTATTCACAATGTAGTAGCTGAAGTTTACATGCATATCCATGTTCGTCTGTTCCTTGAAATTTGTTCCATCTGCATGAATGCTCGGAAGCGAAGCGACGAAACTCTTGTATAGTATTCAACAGTCGCCTTTGATTACATTTTACGTTAGGCGGATACAATTTGAATGGAGTGAACGTTAGTACTTGCTCGCCGACAAATGAACGCGCTCAACGGAACTCAGAGTACGCTCAACGTCATCTTCATTTCTGTGGCATCGATGCTGCACGCACACGACCACGATCGCGCTGACCTCCGCAGCGCGATCCGGTGCTCTACGGTACGGCATGTCAACCCACCCCGATCTTGCCCCGATCATTGAAATTCACACAAACCCACACAACCTTCTCCGGACCTTTCTCCAAATCCCTTCTGCAGTCCACGAGCCTCAGCCAGTCATCGCCGGTATGCAGAACACCTGACCCTTCGGTGACGGACGTTCCTGCGAAGAGTGGCGGATGGTGGGAGTACACCCATCTGTCTGTTATAAATAAGAGTGGGAATGATGGCAGGCTCTAGCATCCCACTCAAATCTCAGCGTTGGAACCATGTCCAACGAAGCCCTGGTCTTTCCTGCGAGTTGCGAGAGAGCGCGGCCGTGGCTCTTCCTGCATGGGTTCTATGGTGTGTTTGGAGGGTTGGCGGGATGCTTGTTCCCGGAAGCGACGTTGGGGTTGATGGAGCCGATGTTGAAGGTTATCGAGCAGTATACGGGGTTGGTGAGTACGTGCACTTGTGTTGAGATAGAGTAGAGACTCATCCAGATACTCGTGTGCGTCAGCCTCTCGTCTATCCAACCACGGTTGAAGACCAGAGACTGATGGCGTATGCACTGGCTTTCGCCATGGGCATTGGCTCGATCTACCTCATCTACGCCGGACCGTTATGGAATCGAGGAGGTAAAGCACTAGCAGAAGGCTCGTGAGTGTCTCGCGTGCAAACAAGCTCTGTTTCATACTATTGATTACTCACCGATATCCCTGCGTGGTCGTTCACATAGCATATGGACGCGACTGGCGTATTGCGCTGGAGCGTACGGACTGTGCTTCTTCACGCCCTATGGTTCAGCCTTGTTATTCTCGACGGCCACGATTGACGTGTTGACTGTCTTGGGTATGAAGGCGTCCATGGGAGTCAGTTGGGATGATCTGGTTTGGGGTCAGACTGAGCTTGTGGACGTGCAGTCACTGGGAGAGAAGCTGTGACGAAGATCCAGTAGGGGTCGAATGAATGTGGCATGATGATTCGGAGCAATTGCGAGTTCCCCGTCGACCGTTGTACCATGTGACAGAACGAGAGGGGGACAACAACTCAGGGAGAACCAGAGCAGATGCTCGAGACGATGGTGAAAGAGATGCTCGAGACTGCCAGGACTCAGAGAGAACATCTCAGTGACCACTGAGAAGAAGTCGGCGCACCCAGGAGCATAGTGGATGGTGGCCATGGTAGCTTCTTCGAGGGGTCTTGAAAGACCCTCTGTCGAATAGTTTCTTTCTTGCGAAAGTGTCGTACAGGATGATACAACATGCCACATATGACTGTGTAGACTCATAGCTATGTCAAAATCACGTGTCAGTGGGATCTATGACAAGAGAAGCATCATCACGCACGTATAGCCAATTTGTAGCCAATGCTTTCAGGTCCTTCCTATCATATTCTTTTCCGTCATGTTGAGATCGTACGAGGAGAGAAGGAAGGGTGACCATGACTCGGAAGGACCGTGATCGTACCAGTTGGCAGTTGCGGCACAATCCGGACCGACCCATTCCCGACTGAAGGCTCCTCCACGGTCGTCAGCATCTCTCCTTAGTTCTCTCACCGACACGACGCCCAATTCTTACCATCGCGACTGGTTCACAGGGTGTATTTGGTGTACCGGACAGTACATATACGACTCCTTCACACTGAGTACACGCCCTACTTGCCCCGTAACCCCATCTCCTACGTTCCAAACAACGTACCCAAGCGACTAGATGGATATTTCGTGAGTCGTGGACGTGCTTCGATGATATGTGCAATGTCTGATTGAGTCTATAGCTCAGTACTTCAAGGTGGCTACCAGCACCCTCTGTCACGCTCATGGCAGGCTCGAAGGACTCTCACAAAAGGGATGCTGATGTACCCCATCTTCATCACCGATGACCCCGACGCGTATGTGGACATTCCGTCCCTTCCTGGCCAAGCTCGTTGGGGCGTGAACAGGCTGGAAGGATTCTTGGGTCCGTTGGTGAAGAAAGGACTGAAGAGTGTCATTCTGTTTGGTGTTCCTATGTTATGCCAGAAGGTGAGTTTTCCGTTTGAATACGTGTTCGCGGGAGGCCTGACTATGGGTACTATAGGATGGTTCAGGAACCCCAGCTGACGACCCCAAAGGACCCGTCATCCTGGCTATCCAAACGCTGCGCCTCCTTTTCCCCACCCTCTACATTGCCTGCGACGTTTGCCTGTGCGAATACACTTCACACGGCCACTGCGGTGTACTGCACGAAGACGGCACGATCAACTCCGAACCTTCCGCTGCGCGCATTGCAGAAGTCGCGTTGGCGTATGCAAAGGCGGGTGCACATTGTGTTGCGCCAAGTGATATGATGGACGGGAGGATAAAGGCGATTAAGAGAGCTCTTATTGATGCGGGGTACGGGAACAAGTGTACGTTGATGAGCTATTCGGCGAAGTTTGCGAGTGCGTTGTATGGGCCTTTTAGGTGAGTTTCGAAGCACTGTCTGTCTTTGCACACGACACTCAATCGTTCGTTTCAGAGATGCTGCTGGAAGCGCACCGTCTTTCGGTGACCGCAAGTGTTATCAGCTCCCTCCTACTGCTAAGGGTCTTGCTCGGCGCGCCATTGTATGACGTTCTCGTACTTGCTATATGCTGAGTTTTCTTGACCTTCCTCCCTAGACTCGGGACATTGCCGAAGGAGCCGATATCATCATGGTCAAGCCTGCTCTACCCTACCTCGATGTCATCTCCGACGCTGCAGAACTTGCACCTGATCATCCACTTGCGTGCTACCAAGTCAGCGGCGAGTACGCCATGGTCGTGGCGGGAGCTAGGGCCGGTGTATACGATCTGCGCACTATGGCCTTCGAGACCACCGAAAGCATGATTCGTGCAGGTGAGCTTCCCTCTCAGTTTCGTATGAGGCACTACGGCTCAATCATTTTCTGCAGGCTGCACTCTTATTTTGTCGTACTTCACGCCACAATTCTTGGATTGGTTGGATGAGTAGATGAGATGGCGGACCGGAACGGAGTTATGAATTAAGTATAGCGATGCTGTAAGTTATGACTAGAAGATCTTGATCTAGGAGCTAGATGTAGCACGAAAATCTGTAGCAAACGTCAAATTCATCCCAATTCACCCATACTAATACTCAACGAACGCCATACAGCTACCATTACAGGAGTGAAGAGGGTGCACGATATGGTTGAGTGCGTTACAAGAAGAGAGATACATTCTATGCAAACAGAGGTGTCTGTGTTATGCCAAAACTCGCAACTCCCAGCACTAGCAACGCGATCGTAAGTCTCGTGCGCTCAGTTGATGACGAACAGGACACTCACCATAGCCCGTAAATTTCTCAAACGGTGTGTGGAAGTACACGCACGTCGTGTATATCGAGAACAACGATACGCCAATAAGGGCTGCATTGAGCAACACGGCCCAGAAGTGCAAAGGCGACCACGCGACTTCTGCGGAATGGCCGTTCGCTGATGGTGTGGAGATGCGTTTGAACGAATGCCGAAGTTGGTCTGCCAGGAAAAGCGTGGCCATGGTGAGAAGGAAGATGTGTCCGGAGACATCGTGACCACGTCTGAGACGTGGCTTTGCCGTCCAGGCTGAGTTTGGCTGGGAGAGAGATGCAGCGAAGAGGGAAGGGTGTGTGAGGGGGGAGACGGTCGTCCTCGTATAACAGAGGTCGTAGGGGACATTAAGGATCCCGCCGTCTGGGAGGTTGAGAACACACTCTCCTCCGGTGTTGGCAATGACGCGTTCGAGTACTGGTGCCCCGAAGAACCAGCTGGTGAAGACCATCCAGACGGCGGTTTCTGCCAGGAACTGGAGCAACCGTTTCCACGTCTGGACTACTGGAGGGCTTGTGAAGTAGAGGAAGAGGAACGAGAGGGACACCCATCCCCATGTCTGTTTGATAAAGTAGACATTGAGGAAGTTTGACTTGGACGCGAAATAATGCGTATGGTGTAGAGGATGAGGGAGATGAGTGAGGAGCGGATTGGACGTGTCGAGATAGGTTTCGTTGATCACGGACGAAACTGTTCCATAGAGCACAATGAGCGATATCAAACCAAGTGTGGTCGATACAGCTGGGTGCATGGAGGGCCGAAACGAAGGAGAATTTGTCGGAGAGGTGAGAGTTGGAGGTCAAGATGTGCTCTGCGGCAGCATCTGCCCCAAACTGGCCGTATAGCTCAACCGAGCGCCCGTGACGTATGTGCCACGTGACCAGACATGTGAACCCTAGACTAGGGTCTGCGACAAACGCGAAGTTATTGCGCCAGGATCTTGAAGTTCTTCGGACTGGGAGGTGTTCAGAACCGTAACTCAATGCAGCATACTCTGCCTCACAACTGTTTGGCACAGACACTTTTGTAGACGACGTGTGAGAAAGTCCGCTGAGTCCAACGAATGGTACAGTAATATTACAACGAGATCGGATACTTTCTCTACGTGCTTCCAAACGGTACAACACACCACGCAGCGGACAGAGATTATACGTCGAGCTTAGGTGATGTTGGATGTTAAACGGATGGCAGCGGTGGTTGTAGGGTGTCTTTCAAGATCCAAACTGCAAGCATCAGTCTGTCATTAGCACAACACTCGCATGTAGTACGATCCAGGATGATGACTTACAGCCAGAAGGTAAGATTCTGCTACAACTCGAGCCCGTGCATTGAGGCTCAGTTTCATCTCGCTGATCTCCTTGTCTACTTCTTCCATGAATCTATATCTCAAAGTCAGTCAATCAGCACAAGCTGGGAGTGCACACATGCGTACTGGATGATGAAGTCGACGATCTTGTGCTTCAACATAGTGTCCGTGTGACTGTTGGTAATCAAGAACGAGATATCATAGCCCTGCGGTGGAGAGTTGAGCGAAGTGCGAGTCACAGAAACAATGCACCACACACCTTGACGGGTTTCCTGCGCAGCACCACGAAGCTCTCCGCCCTCTGCATCATGAATCGCGTGAACTTGTGGCATAGGATCCGCTCAATCTCATCTGCTTGTTTGATTCTGATGCTGAGACGAATAGAGTTGATTGAGGGTTCGATAAGGACCTTCTCATTCTCATTTCTTGAGATCGTAAGCGGGTTGAGCAAGACTTCCTTCGAAGTACTGGTGATTGTGATATTGAGTATGTGTTCAGAAATGCGAGGAACATTACGACGCACCCAACTTCCACTTCCGGCTTATTGTGTCTCTCCACAATCTGCCACCATATCAGCACCAATCCGTCTCGATCTACCTGATTATGCTATACCTGAGATGCGAAGTCTTCCAGAGTCAGGGCTGCGGTCAACGTCGACCTGACGGCCGCGAGGTATGGTCGTAGTGTATTAGACTACAGAATACACGTCAAATGACATCAAAAATTGTAACTCGCATGACGATTCACTGAGAATACGCACCATGTCCAGAAGAGCGTGAGCGGAGGGAGAGCGGGGAATTCAAGCGGAGTTTGGATCACGCCTCTCATTTGGCAGACGCGCTTGAGCGCGAATTTCAGGAAAACTCTTTCTTCACCCAACTGAACATTTTTCGAGAAAATGGCCACCGCCGTCGCAGTTTGGTACGAACTCATTTGCTTCACGCGTCATATCCCATTCTAAACCTCTTGGATGCATGCAGGAGTCTCCAGCTCGAGCCTGGTCAGACTGAAAGCTTTGTGCCTCTCGGTGACCTGCGAATCACAAACGTCGCGCTGGGTGCAGAGCTCGCTGACGAGAACGGGAGAACTTCTGTCAAGCTCGTGTACATTGGCCCTTCAGCCGATGACAGTGATGAGGATGACGAGGAAGAGGACGAGGAAGACGAGGACGAGGATAAGCCTGGTTCAGGAGAGCCCGTTAGCACTGTTCTTTGCTCTTTGACACCCGGCAAGGTGTGTAATCGCAAGATAACTGTACATTCTATATCACTGACGCGTATTTCTAGATTGAGCAGTGTACGGTCGATATTGTGTTGGAGGGTGATCAGGAGTTCCTGTTCGAGAGCGTTGGCAAGAAGTTCGTATTCCTCTGTGATTCGAGATACACCAACTTGACTGACACGTCGTTTGCAGCGTTGTATACCTCACTGGTAACTACATCGGTATGTCTCTTATTTTGTGCGAACGTACTCACTGTTCACTCATCTACTACCCCGTCGCAGACCAGCCCAACCGTGACCAAACGCCATTCGATGACGACTCCGACTCTGACGAGGACGAGTTCGACTTGCGCGACGTGAGCTCCGACGTGGAGATTGACCCTGATGAGATGGAAATCCTCAGTGACGATGATGCTCAGTGTGTTGTCCTGTCATTTTATACATTTGCTATTAGCTAACGTACGCCACGCGTAGGCGCTTCGAAGAGGTCGATGAGGAAGAAGATGCCCCCGTGGCGGAAGCTTCCAAGGCATCCAAGAAGCGACCTCGCGAGTCAGACACAGCGGATGAAGCTGAGCCCAAGCTCTCCAAGAAAGAGAAGAAGAAGGCGAAGAAGCTGAAGGCTGAGAACGGCGAGGCCGTGCCTACCGGCGAAGCGAACGGCGTCGAAGAGAAGAAGGAGAAGAAGAAAGACAAGAAGGAAAAGAAGGAAGCTGCTGAGGAGAAGAAGACCAAGCTCAGTGAACCTAGGGTCCTCGATGGCGGCGTGAAGGTTGCTGACAACAAGCTTGGCAATGGACCTGCTGCGAAGAACGGAGACAGAGTTTCCGTTCGTTACGTGGGTAAACTACAGAACGGCAAGGTCTTCGACTCCAACACCAAGGGGAAACCTGTTAGTCTATTCCTGTAACTCATATTACATTACCTGACTGACACATACTCATGGCAGTTCCAATTCCGTCTTGGGAAGGGCGAAGTCATTCAAGGATGGGACCTCGGTGTTGCTGGCATGAAAGCGGGAGGCGAGCGCCTCATCACTGTCCCTCCCGCGAAAGGCTACGGCAACAAGAAGCAGGGTGGTATTCCCGCAAACAGCACTCTCATCTTCGGTAAGTCCATGAAGTAGTACTTTGTGGCACCGACATCTGGAAGCTGACGTACGATTGCAGAGGTGAAGGTCATTCAGATCAACTAGGTTTGACAAGCTTGATCTTGCATGGTTCAATATCTATGAGGGTTTACTAGTTGCTCGTTGCTTGGTGTTCTTCTGCTCAAAAGTTGTTCCTATGGGATGACATCCATTCAATATACCGCATTCATCACCTTGTCTTCACGCCTGTACAGACGCTACGGGACAAATTTTTCCGGTGCGTTCACGATGGTCGGGACGGTGCGTTTCCCTCGTGACAGCGGAGTCAAGTTGAGTTTCCGCACAGAGCTGTCAAATTTCCTTCGACGGTTTCACAGTGAATCCTGGACAGTATATATCTTCTACAGTTCGACGACTCCATCGTCCACCACAAGCACCATTGGTCGTCTCGGATCAACCGTGGTGTGGGCGCAAAACGTCTCCTGATCAGCTGTTTGGACGCGTGAATGTGTAGGGCATGTCATCAGCTGCTTTCAATCTAGTCGGCTCCAAAGCGCGAGCAATGCAGAAACGGGCAGCCTTAGAAACTTCCGAAATACTCGCTACAGAGGTGCGCCTTCTCGTTCGGATCAATAGCCTCATTGCGAACTACATTACACATTACACAGGAAACTCGGGACAATACAGTACTTGAACGAACATGGAGTAATTAAGCAGCCTTTAGCCAAAGAACCCCTTTCGATCCTCTGGCCTGAGCCTTGAACCATGACTCAACCCTAGGTAGAGCTTGAAGAGTCTCTCGCAGTCATTGTCGCCCTTGAACGGGTACGCAGCTCCCAAGCGGTAGGCAGCTGCGAAGCCGGAAGTGACGGCCAACTCGTGCATGTTCAGAACTGTGGCGAAGCCAAAATTGGTAAGTTCCTCATCAACGCATGGGATTGAAATTAGCCATACCGGACCATGCACCCGCAAAACTGTGTGCGTAGAAGCGTGAGCTTCTCTCATCTCCGTCGAGCAACGAAATAAGCTTACTGAGTATGCCGCTTGCCGTTAATGAACATCATGAACGGGACGACTTTGGCGTAATGCTGCCACCTATGACTCTGCTGCTTCCACCACTTCTCATAAATCCGCCGATCCTCAGGGATCTCACCCCAGGTCCATAGATCTTGCGAACCGTCGCGATCAAGAAATATAGTCTGGAAAACATGCTTCTGCAGGGGAGGTTCGCGAGTGCCGTTGGCGTGGCCTGTGCGAGCGGAGGAACCCGCATCACCTTCAGCTGCATCCCAGGCCTTGCGAACATCTTCAGGCATGCGAACAGCCAATGGGTGAGGTCAAAGCTCATTTCGATCTTGCCTTTATTTTCTGGGTATTGCATGGTGTAATAGAGCGGACGGAAATTATTCTCCGCGAATGAAAATGCTTCTTCGGCCTCGGAACGTTGCTGCTCAGGACAGTCTGCTGGTATGGGCGCATTGTGTGCGGAGTTGTAGACCACTTCATAGTGCTGACATACGAGAAGTTTTGTCAGCGCGACGTATATCGAAGTATACCAGGAATACGCTTTCAAACCTTCTTCATGTAATCGAGATCGTCGTGGGTGATGGTCACGTCATATAGGTACTTCACAGAGCCGAGAACGCGCTTTTCCATCCAGCTAGCCTGCCGGCCCAGCGTTCGTAGTGCCGAATCCGCATCTATAGCAAGAATAAGCTCGTCGAAGCTCGCAGTCTGCACTGCGTCCGCGAGATCGCCTTGAGACGTCCTGTACTCGATTTGAACAGGCCCAACCTTGGAGCCCGATTGTTTGGCGTTTCGAGAGACGACGCGGGAAACAGTATGGCCTAATTTGAAGTTGACATTGCCGCGAGCTGACATATCTGCTCTCCAGGCTTGGTACACGTCGTGTAACTGTGCAACGAAGAAGCCGCATGTCAGCTCGCTTAGGAATCGGCCGCAGATCACACAAAAACGGACCTTTGGAAACGCATACATGGTGGGTATGCTGGCTAATAAACTCTTCTTGTTATACTCAAACAAGCGCATACTGGGATCCATGAAGACGCGTTCCTACATATCTGAAGCGTTAATCACAGAGTAATGAAGAGAGAGACCTTGACGCTCAACGCACCAAGATAGCACAGGAAATGAATGGCGTTTGATTTCCTGTCCCAAAAAACAACGCCACCAACGGATAGACCATCTTCTCCCCGAAGTCCTTGGAGAATCGAAACAAGCGGAGCATCGTATGGACGGGAATGAGGGCGAATATGACCTCTAGCCGTTTAATGACTTTGAGCGCGGTCCCGAACTTCGCGATATCTTTCTGGAACTGAGCGGTGAGTTCCGTCGGAAAGACATTGGTCCAAAAGTCTGCGCCTTTCCCAAAGCTAATCCTATGCGACGGACGGATTGGACGGTCAGCCAGAAAGAGGGACCGAATACAAGTCGAAACCGTACTGCATGCCAACTTCCGTCGCTTCAAAACCCAGCATTCTGAACATGCGTATAGTGTTTGCGAAAGCGGGGCTACAACCCTGAACTCCGTCGTTAATGTACGCTGCGCCGTACTTCTCGGAGTCAATGTCTACGGAAGTAGCCATACCACCGCAAACAGACTCCTTGTCGAAGACCGTGACCAGGTACTTTTCCGGGTGCTTGCTGAGGGCGTAGGCAGCAGACATACCAGAAGCACCTGCGCCGACGATGCAAACGCGCTTTGGAGGAGCAGTCTTTGCGGCGGGCGGCATGGTAGGCGGCGGTGGTGGTGGTGGTGGTGGTGGTACGAAGGAGAGTCGTCGCGACCAGTTCCCCGGGGGGTTCGTCGAAGACGAACCAGACGAACCACCCGCCCGCCACACGCGACGACGTCAGCGGGGACAACATCCGTTCTAGGACAGCTCCCACGTGACATCGCTGGCAAGACCAGCTACCAGGGATCCTGATTACCCGCCTCGTCGTCGAGGAGATGGCATGCAAAGAGATCAACATAGTTCAAAAGATAGACGTATTAGCATCTCAATCATCGGGTTCTCCAAGACACTGTCGCCGCCCATTCCTCGCGAGTCGCGGACCAGTCCAAGACGACACGCTGTAAACACGCCGTCTATCAGGCCGCAAGTACACCATCTGCTCCCAGCACGAGTACATTCAACCAGTTTACAATGCATCAGAGACGAGTTGGACCCCTCGGAGAACACGGGACGCACCGCATAAACCGCTTATTCCTCCGTTCGCTTCACCCGCTTCCAATGGCGGTCGCCAAACGCTTCGAGGCCATTGTACCCTCCAGAGACCATTGTACTTCGAACAACCGCCGTCAATTGTGCCTCCTTCCCAGCTTGCAGAAGTTGAATACTGGACCTTTGGAATACGTGATCCGGAGCACGATGACAGTACGATTGAGCCACTCGAAGCCTCGAATCGTCCTCATCAGTAGGATCGCAGTGCAGGGCACAATAGCACAGAGCTTCTGATGAGAGGGACTCCTGGAAGAGGCCTCGAAACGGCGTGGTGATACCGAGATCGCGGGGACTCGTCGAAGGTGAATGTCAGGGTGGAGGATGCTCGTTGTGTGCTTGCGGAAAGGGTGGTTTGAGGGTGGTTGTGATGAAGCAGTGAAGGACAGCGGAGGAACTACCACAAGAGGGCTAGGCTCACTCGACATCGGGGCATGCTAACACGGTGCACGATGCGGTGAGTTCGTCAGGGAGTTGGGATGAGAGTGATCATTGAAATTCCAAACCATAAAGCGCCTTTTGTCTTGAAGTGGCCACGCAAGTGCACCCGGTCGAGTCATCTGAAACTCTCCTTGCATGTGGAAGCGTATGGACCATTGGATGGGACACGGCCCACACATAGCCTTCATCGATAGGGACCCCTACGGGCGGAGAGTGTTGTGCTGACAGGCAGTCGTGGTGCGGCTGGGAAGGACGGACTTGAGCACATCTTGATCTGCGCGGCGAGGTGACGAGCACCCATGTGAGCGATCATCTCTTAAACCTGCTGCATGGGCCATTGCATCTTATAATCCGCGCTGTCGAGTTGCTGTGAAAGTGATTCTAACCGGCATAGGGTCGGTAGAATTCCGACAGTGTGTCAATGGAGCACAGATGAACGACGAGATGGCGATAATGGGGCACAATCCGACGTTCCAGAAGGTTGACTGCAAGTGGCGCACCTTAGCATCTGAGATTTTGCGAATTCTATCATCAGGAACAATAATGAGAATTTGCGAGATGTTTCTGAGGGTAGCGCGTCTTGCTTATCACGGCTGTCATCTGCCCACGCCAGCTTCGTCAGGGGACAGTGGTTGGCTCATAGAGTATGCATGGACGTACAGACGAGGTTCGGTGCGGAGGTGGCGTGCAGGAGGCTGCGGACGGTTCCAGAGCAGTGTTTGTACGGTTCGGAGGTCGGAAGTGAGCAACCGTAAGATGCGAAATTTAAGCTTTAGATAGGCTTGGGACGGAGAATTGACTAGAAATCGAGGGTCTATGGCAGATCTGTCGTTCCGCGAACATATGGCTACATTCGGTGATTGCGCACCGAGCATAAGAACATAAGAGCGAGTAGACCATGATCACGAACTTTTTCAAAGATGTGAAAGGCTCACCAATGGGTCTTAGCGGGCCACAATTTGCCTCGAGGAGAGGCGGAGTAGAGATTCTGGCGGATCGTTAATGTCGGGTCATTCATAATCACAGCCCGCCGTGATCGTTGCTCACCACGTCGCCGAATTTGGGGCTGGAGAATGGGCTGGGACCGGCCTGCAGCCATGCCATGCCCATCTCCTTTGCGCACCCGGCGGACATTACCCTTGTAAGGCGTGTTCACCACAATGCACGGCGCCGCGAATCATATGTTTTACGCACCCGTAGAAGGCCTCTGAGTACCAACACCGACTCCGACGAGGTCCCTGATCCGACCAGATTGCCCGCGTATAAATAAGGAGCAAGCTGAGCGGAGGCAAATGTATCGATCATCCTCCCCGCTGTACTCTGCTGCTTTCGCCCTACAGATAAAATCAGTCAGGCATATTCGACGCAGCCCTGGGCAGTGGACACTGACATCTATCGGTGGGCCTATCATCCATGACAGGCTCTCGTTGTTCTCGAGGACCAATTCAAGAGCAGCTTGCGTTTGAAGAAGGTGAGCGATTGTCCTTGTAGTCGTACAGTTATCTTTGATTAACATATGCCCTATGGATGTCGCAGGCAACCGTCGTCGTCGCCGAGCGACCACTCCACCGATACTACCTGCCACCGAGAGCGATACATTACATCTCGGTGGTGTATCGTCCGCACCTCTTCCTTCTTGCGGGATGTATTCTAGTGCTATGCTGGAGGTCAGTACAGAGCTGGGATACATACCATGAGAATGGAAGACGTGTGGAGGATTCACCATAGACTCACATTGAGACCTCTTGTCATCGCGCATAGCAAGGCTAGAAGCAAATTGTAGTGTAAAGCAGGTGCGTCTTCAGCTGTCGTAGTGTCGATGCTGAGCCAGGCTCTTCACAGACTTGGCCTGCGATGTCCCACCGCGACTTCCAGAATATTTTCCGGGAGCTATGTGCGAAATGAGGACGACGTTACCCGACGGTTGTCCCGGTCCCCGACGCGGACACCGACATCCAAGGCACCAACCGGAGCCTTCAGACCCACGAGATCATGGCGGGTCTTGCTCAGATACTTGTTCCTCAATCTTGGAGAGGAGGACCAGTGTCGTGCTGAGTGTGGACCCACACGAGATTCCTGATGCGGAAATCGTAAGAAGCACCGGTTCGCCGACCACAGCGTTCGTCCCGCGCATACTGCTGTCAGCAGGATTGTATACGTAAGGGTACCCTGCATCAAGCTCTCACCTGGTTGCCATCGCACTAATCCGCTCTCCTTCTAGGTGACATGCTTTCGCCATACGATGCACGTACGCAGTGAGGCCCGGAGGAGATGCCAGAGGTCTTGCCGTGTCGATTGTTCGTTGTCCGATGGGCGGATGCTGAGGCGGAACTTGGATGATAGATAGATACGATGAGCTATTTCTTCTGTCTTGTGCGCAACTCTGTTTAGATCCCACGTTTACATCTGCCCCATTGAGTCGGACTAGACTATCGGCATCTTACCAGTGTCGAATAAAGTTCATACTTCGTTCCTTTCACACTGCTATGATCGTATGCTCGCGCATTCATAAATGATTAAACACATCCATCATCTTTCTCGCCGCGTCAGATGCCATGCATATGACGGCAACCTAAACGCACGAAAGCTCTTTTGTTCCCCAAGCCTAAGCCTTAGTGCCTCCTGTGAAGCTATAAATCCTGGTCGAATGCTGATCCTGCCAGTGAGGGTGTAATGTTCTGGTATCAGCTGCCTGACCGGTGACCGCAGATACGACGAGCGAGTGTGTCAACCTCGTGCGAACATGACCGTGACTAGCTTGCTCGTACACCGTGGCTCTCGGACCTCCGTACTCGTTGCAATGGAGCATAGATATCTGCGAGTATAACAAGAATAAAGTACAATTACAGTAGAAGTGGCATCGATATTGTACAACATGGCAATCACGCCCACCGCCCAGGGACTACCGGCAACGAAGCAGACAAACCTCCATCTACGGCGTAGAATGCACCATTGACGTAGCTGGCTTCGTCTGCAACGGTTGATGAATACAGTGATACGATCCAACATGATTGTAGACGAACCTGAAGCCAAGAACAATGCAACGTTTGCGATCTCTGTATGAAGTTGTAAGTATCTTTTCGGATGCCAATGATAATGGAGACCGCATAGGCAGCGTACGCACCTTCCGCAATTCCATATCGTCCAAGGGGATTCAGCTGCCCAATCTTGGCCTGAGTACCTCTGGACTTAGCGTACTCAAAAGTGAAAGTAGTCATGCCCGTCTCAATCAAGCCCGGGCAAATGGCGTTGACGCGTACGCCTGTCTTCTGAAGCTGGTACGGTGCGGTCTTGGCCATATTCACAACACTGCAAGATACAACATCGATCTAGTCTATGGTAAGAAAAACGATCGACGGTGCTTACGCTGCTTTGCTGGCGCTGTCTAAGAACGCGAAAGTCTATCAACATCGGCTCTGATACAAACCCTGAAATGAACGGGACCCACAATCCAACGTTCCTGCTCCAGACTGCAGACCGGCAACTAAGCAAGATACCTTGATCAGATATGCAGCGAGATGGGGCGTTGGGTGGCGAACACCTACCAGATGCAGTCAAAATGATGCTTCCACCGCCGATTTCCTTGCCTCGAGAAACGTTCGTCTTCGTCATGGCGTCAGAAGCATACTTCACAGCAAGGAAGCATCTAGACGGGGCGAAATTGTTTCGCATGATTTAGATAAATGTGAGAATGAAGACGCACGACAGGACGTTGATTCTGAGAGTCCTCATGAACTCGTCTGAGCCAATTTCGCTGATATGTTGCTGCGTAGCGACGCCAGCCTGCCGAGACGAAGTCTAGGTTCGGAAAACGAGGAATGAGGGACAGCTGAAGAACGTACATTAGCGAAGAAAACATCTAGCCGGCCTTCTTCCTGGAGAGCTTGTTTGCAGATACCGGAGATGGCCTCCTCGTCAGCGGCGTCGGCCTGAATGGTTGTCACCTACACCCCGGTGTTAGCGTGCGAGCGAGAGCTCAACGCGCAGACGTACTTTGACGTCTGGGTAAGCTTTCTGAATAGTGCTCTTGAGATCTGGGAGGTTCTCTCCATCGAAGTCCAGGAGGTACAGATGTTGTGCTCCTGTTTCATGGCAGTCAGTCCGACTGCCGTGCCGCACATGTCATGGAAACTACAAGGACCTTCATGCGCATATTTGATAGCAGCAGCACGTCTGTACAAACGGACCAAACAGTCAAACACTCAGCAAAAGCGAGACAGAGTATTGTCGTATAGCCAGACGCACCCAATCCCCTTGAGAGATCCCACACCCGTAATCACGCACACCTTTCCCCTCAGCCTTCCAGACCTCGGCGTGCCCGTGAACTGCGTCTGTATCTGCTCAAGACGAGCCACAGTCTGCTTGTACAATTCGTCCTTCGGCTTCCCTCCAGCTGATTTGACGGTACCGACTTTGTCGTACGCGACTGTTGACTTTGAATCGGGCATAGCGAACTCGAAAGACGCGTCGACGGTCAGGAAATGTGATGAGCGCAAGAGCAAAGATAGCTGAGTGTGGTGGAGAGAAAGGAAGAGGGGTGTGCGATTACCGCCATTGTGTAACTTTGCGTTCCCCAATTTCCACAACCTGTTCGGAAACGATTCACGAGACCGCCGTCTGTGACAGAGGGCGGCAGCGGCGTTCCCGACTTCCGACCAAGGTTCCAATTTGAATCATATGCATGACGTGTATTTTCGTCGGTCTACGGGAACGACATCCATGTATAAAACACGAAACCCGAGGAATGCGGAAAGACCGAAAACATCTATATGTATTCGTTACTGACACATTATGCATTATTAGCCTCTACTCCTTCGTATATGGAAAATCAGGGGAAACTCAAGCAAAGCGAAATGGAAAATGGGTATGTAGAGCAAGTCCGTGTTTAATGCGTCAGTATCCAAGCCAGTTCGTAAGAGTTTATAGTTCCTGTCGGGTTGTCAGCATATCTGATTGAGCAAGAGGGGGGAGAAGCAATGAAACTCACAGTCATCGTCAAGTTACCAGAGAGCAAGCGGTTCTCAAGAACGCAGCCATCGGGGATGTCGATCCGTTGACCCTCATTAGCGACAACTGCAATTGCAATATACGGTCAGTGAACCAGCTTATACGGTGAAATGTACTACTTACTGATGACGGTACCCCGAAGAGTAACGTTGCGACCGAAGTAGACGTCACCAGTGACGGTCAGATGGTCAAGCTCAATGATCTTAGGGATCTTCTTGAATCGCTTCTGGAACTGAGCGATCTACACAACGCACACACCGCACACGATCAGCAACGCAACACGCATGGTATCCCGCGAAAACGCGCCATACCTTCTTGAAGTGATCACCGAGCTTGATGACGGGGGTGGTGCCGAACATGCGGTTCTCATTGATGACAAGCTGGCCGTGCTCGAGGGAGTAGATGTCCGACTTGATGAGCAGGAGATCGGAGCAGCTCTTGACGGGGAGGAAACGGTTTCGGGGAACGTTGATGCCGTGCGCGTTCTTGAAGTGCTTGATGGCTGCTCCAGCGGCGGTCTCGAGCTGGATGACGGAGGCGCCTTCTTCAGTCACCTTGGGGTTGACGATGATCTCGAGCTCCATGCCCTCGGTGTCCATGATGCGCTTGAGCGCTGTAGAGGCAGTGTGAGCGAGGCTACACGGGGGAAAGAGCGGATTTACGCACCCTTGAGGTTGACCCAGAGGTTGTTGGTGTTGAAGATCTTGAACTTCCTGACGGACTTGAAGTCTTCAACGTGCTCAGAAGGTACTTGGGCGATTTCGAGGAGTTGAATGCTGCCATCGTAGTCGATGAGAGTACCACCCTGTAACCCACAGGTAGGAGCTCAGTGATCGCTTCAAAAGAAAGAGAAGCACGTTCACGCACCTTTACATCAGCCTTCGTCTTGTCCGTAACCTCCATGATGAACTCTGCGCCAGTATCAATCATGTGCTGAAGGATGCCCTCATCGACGCTGGGAGAATGCGACGACCATCAGTACAAGTCGACGCCCGAAACACGCTGTGGCGACATACACAGCGCCCAAGTTATCGGAGTTGGAGACGAAGAGGTACTCCTTGCCCTCAGAAAGGAGCTGGTCAAGAACACCAGAGTGTACAAGGGCGTTGTACAAGTCACCGTGACCGGGAGGGTACCACCTGACCTTGTTCTCGTCGGCGTTGGTGGGGCAGGGGAGGAGGGTTTCTTGGTGGATACGAGGATAGCGGGACTGGTTGAAGGTGGTGATGCGGAGCTGTTGGTTGGCGTACTTCTTGATGATGCGGAGGGTGTCTTCGTGCGTGTTGAAGGATGTCATGAGGATGAGCGGGACGTCGACGCGGCTCGTCGTGTTGAGGTGCTCGATCTGCCGTACGGTGAGATCGAGGAAGGTCATGTCGTTCTTCACCTCCAACGCGCTCTTCGCGCCGGTCATACCTAGAATCCACATACACGAGACAATGTCAGGATGTATGCGCGGTGTATGCGCTTTGACGTAACGAGGACTGACCCATCGAAGTACCCAATCCACCATTGACCTTCAACACCGCCAACTTGTTCAGCGACTTCGGGTCCGTCTTCTGCGGGAGTTGGTCGTAGGGAACGATCTGATCTGCGGCAGGCGACTTGATACGATCCCAATCGCTGTGCAGCCCCAACGACAGCGACGATCAGCGGACGTGCGGATGTCAAGCAGGACGTGATTGCAACACGTACAGCTCCTTGCTCTGGGCCTTCTCCGCGAGATACCGAGTGAAGAGGTAGAAGAAGGACTGCATCTCGGTGTCGAATGCCTGCAACGCGAGTTCTGTCAGATCGGATGGGAGAGTGTCAATCCAATACGAGACGGCGGCGTACCTTCTTGGTGGCGGGGTCGGAGACAGTGTTCACGAGCCTGTTCAGCTCATTGCGCATGGTCTTCGTCGCGACACCAGTCGTCGCGCTTTTGAAGTGCTAATCGCCCAACGACCAAAGCAAAGGCGTAGGCATCGTCGACAGCGTTATCATCGCGACAATCGCGAAAGCACAAAGCGGAATACATAGACCGCAAGTGAGACTTGGTGCACTCGCTGTGTAGCCAAGTCCGAGACGCACCATGGCAGACACCCCCCGCGTACGAGGCGTCTTCTCGCCAGAGGCGGACTGGGGGATGCTCAGGTTGGACATCGTCGTCGTCGGCGTCGGGTAGAGGGGAGCTGGAGACCGGACACGATGAGGGTAAGAGGGAAAGTGGTGCTGGTTGGGTCTTATAGGAAGGTTGATGAAACGCGCCTACGGATACATCTACCCGAAACGGCAGTCTAGATCACTCAGGTGCGGCGTGCCTCATGTCGCCGTTTGTCGATGAACGTTACGGTTCTGCGCGCGTCGACGCGTCCGCGACGAGGTGAAGAATTGTCTTGAAAGAGGGGTGTAATGGGGAGGAAGAGTCAGGACTGTGATCGTCCTGACGTGGTACATAGCAGATCAAGGAACAAAAGAACCCAGTGGACAGATAATGGTGAAACGCTGTCCTGGCAGACATGGTCCATGGATTGGACCGTTCCGGGTGTGAAGTTTGGGGATCGGGAATAACATTGCTATGGGAGTAGAGAAGGACATTGCGAATGACGCATCGACACGTAGCAAATAAAATAAAGCTGCCACATATGCCCGTGCCTGCATCTCATCTCGCCCTCGTGCCTGCCTGCCACAATATCCTGGTCCAAGCATCGAAATGACAATCCTGAGTGACCTGCTTGACAAATCAGCTACGTCCAGACTCTTGGAAGTGGATTTTGTTCGCGAGGAGTTGGAGGTCTGATTGAGGCATGAACTGAAGAGCAGCGCTGAGGAGATGAAGGGGCGGCGGTATGAAGTGAGTCAGTCCAATGAGGCCTGTGGATCTTGAACTGTCGTCCTGCAATAGTCGTTCGCGTCGATACAAAGAGCAGAGATTGAACAAAGGAATAGTATGTAGAGCAGCGAGCGCAAGGAGCACGCCGAGCTGGAGATCATGGGCGCCTAGCCACTCGCATCGGTGGCTGAAGGGCTCCGGAGAACGCCGGCGGTGATTGAACTGAGATGAACTCTATTTCGTGAACTGTAATCGCCCTATCCACCAAAACACGATACGAGTAGGACCCACCATCAAGCCTCAAGACCACCGCCATGGGTCAGTGCTGTCTCTCCCTCTCGCGACCTCGTCCAATGCATGCTAACCTGCCTTCTGGTTCTCGTGGACAGGTATCTCCCGCTCGTCCCGGCACAAACGTTCGGCCACAGGGGCCCAGCGCCCCCACTACCGCAAGAAGCGAAAATTCGAGCTCGGCCGTCAAGCTGCCAGCACTAAGCTTGGCCCCAAGCGCATCCATGAGGTCCGCACCCGTGGTGGCAACAAGAAGTTCCGCGCCCTTCGTCTCGAGTCTGGTAACTTTGCGTGGGCGAGCGAGCACGTAACGAAGAAGACTCGGCTTATTGGTGTCGTGAGTGTCTTCTCCTGTTTTTCCTTTCTTTCCAAGCGCACAAAGCGAGCACGACGCGACCGCTTTTTTCTCCGCTATTTTCTGTGCTCGTTACGATGTGTTGTTGACTCTTGTGACCTAGGTCTACAACGCCTCCAACAACGAGCTTGTACGAACAAACACTCTCGTCAAGAGTGCTATCATCCAGGTCGATGCTACCCCTTTCCGTCAGTGGTACGAATCCCACGTAAGTGTGCTACTCCGAACACGAATGAAGCGTTTGCTCATTGCAACTTTACACAGTATGCCCAGCCTGTGACGAAGAAGGGTACCAAGAAGGATGCTCCTGCGGAAGCTACCGAGGAGAAGAAGCTGTCGAACCACGCAACGCGCAGCTTGGAGGAGAAGAAGAAGGGTGAGTGAAATGGATCGATTCTGTGACCCTGAATCTTGCTAAATACCGCCACTCTTTTTCAGAGGCGAAGATCGATCCTCTGCTTGAGTCTCAGTTCGCTGCTGGTCGATTGTACGCTACGATCAGCAGCCGGCCAGGGCAATCGGGCCGTGCTGATGGGTACATCCTCGAGGGCAAGGAGCTCGAGGTGAGTTGCCATATTCGCGCTACTGAGCGGATGCAGGGGCGTGGGGAACTGACGCCATCGCACACAGTTCTACCTGAGGAAGATCAGGACGGGCAAGCAGAAGCACGCTCACGGTGCATGAGTGGTCGTGTGGAGCTGTTTCCCTGTTTGTATGATGACGGTGTGCGCGCTGACGGAGCAGGCAGCGATGTGGGTACGAATAAAATGCCGACTATGACACGCGCTTCCTCTTCCCTTCTTTCGCCACAAATACTGTATGTGATATGCTCTACCCCATGTTTGTTGCAATGCATGCCTGAAGCGACGCCACCTGCACTGTGGAGAGGGACAGAGCACCAGTGTGTTTTGTGGAGATCTGAGACTGATGCGCAGGGGGATGAGACACCGGAGGCCTGAGCTGTGTAGAGAGCGGTGTTGTATGGACGCAGGGGTGTGCGCCTTGTCGGAAAGACAAAGAGACCGCCACGGCGCAAAGCGGTTGCTGGAGCTTGGACGGGGTTGTTGTGTGCGGAGACGCTACCAATGAAAAGATGACATTGGAAAAGAAAAGGCGTCGGGAGATGGTCGGGAGGGGCGACGGAGGGTCCGAGCGCAGAGACGGTATAAAGACTGGGACGCAAGGCCAGGGCCGACCACGCGACCTGACGTGCACTCGCCCCGGCGCTTCCACGGCGACTCTCTGCCCTGGCGTCCCGCTCCCCTGCCGCTCTCTCTTCGTCCTCGTCCATATTCCCTCTGGCTTGTCCTCTGCTGTCATCCCCTCCCTCTCCCCGCCCTCCTCCTCCCCGCGTCCGCCTCGCCGCCCCCCGCCCTCGCGTCCTTCCTCCATGCCTCATGTCGTGGCCAGCGCGAGCTCGTCCTCTCTCAAGCCATGGCGGCCAACCAAGATTATGAACATGAAGGACCTCTCCAGGGACGACGACTTCCTCTCCCATCTCCTCGTCGAAAAGCTCGGCACTGGCGGCGTGCCCCTCGTCGTCCACAAGATGGACCCCAACAGGCAGCTCCCCAAGTCGGATTCCGATATGCTCTTGCAGATTGTTCGACGCGTATGTCCCCCCTTTGCCCCCTCCGTGTTCATTTTCTCACTCCCTTCATATTATTTTCGCGTCTCATTTGTCCGTGGCGATTAGCTTGTCGCATCCAAGGGGCCTGCACCGACCGCCATCCGTCACGCCGTAGACGACCTCCTCGGGTTCGTCCCCCTATCTTCTCCGATGCTGCGCGACGCGACGGCGCTGATGCTCCCTTACCAGACTGCACGCGGTTCGATATTATACCCTTAAATATGACCAGAAGCAGATGAACGCCTTTGCCACGTCAGTTTACCCCCTTCATCTATCGCGTATTTCGACTCACAGCCCATCAGACATGCTACGCGCTACTTCGAACTGTACCTCCCAACTGGCTCCATAGAGATCGCGCATACGTCTCGCTATTCGCATCGCACTGGCAAGTCTGAACTATGTATCCTAGCTACGCGTCCCCTTGTCCCCGGCCAGGTCCTCTCGGAGCTTAAGGGGTCTATGGCCGACTTGACGGAGGAGGAAGATAAGGAGCTAAAGCGCACGGACGAGCGACACGCTGACGGAGTCGCCATTCGTCGGGATTTCAGTGTCATCCACTCGAAACAGCTCAAAAAGAACCATCTTTTTCTAGGGCCAGCGCGTTTTGTCAATGTACGTGTTTCACCCATGCTGTATGCGCACAAGGCGGAGATCTGATGTCTTCAATGGCAATGCCCCCGCTTTCTACAGCATGACTGTGATCACAACGTCGAATTGTTCAGAGAAGGGCGATACATCACCTTCCGCGTCATCAAGCCCATTGCGGTCGGTGAAGAAGTGACGGCTCACTATGGAGACGGTTACTGTGAGTTCTTCACTCCTAATTTCAACAGTCACGCGCCTCTCACTTACCAACCTATTCAGTCGGTCGCAAAAACCGCCACTGCCTTTGTGAAAGCTGTGAACGGAAGGGTCGTGGAGGATATGGTCCGCAAACGGCAGAAGACGAAGACTTCTCTGACTCTGGTGAGAGCTCGCATAGCCATGCGAAGTCGGGCGACAAGCGATCGCCCTCGCCATCCTCCAGTAGCGAAGACGACGAAGATGAGGACGATGGCACCCCCGCCAACCCGAATGAACGCCGTACCCGACGTGGCGTATATGCCGTGTTGCCCGACGAAGCAGAGACCGCCACTGAGGGTGGTCAGATCGAGCTGGAGGCGGAAGTGGAACCGGACGGTGCCTCTGAGCTGACCTCACTCCCGCCGTCGCGTACGTCCGCGGGTCCCCTGCGAGCGGGCGAGAACGGCCTGATGACTCCCGACCCCGAGTCATCGTCCCGCGGACGATCGTCCGCCCCCTCCTCTCGAAACCCCTCAGTGGCTCCCTTCCAGTCTATAATCTCGACACGAGCTCGGAGCACAAGGGAAGCGT